>CAWVNZ010000492.1:0-176118 GCA_963930735.1 Dioctria linearis
AACTAATTTTATACTGTCGCAAATTTTAAATATCCCAGGGATTGCCTTTTCTATAGTAAATTATTCAAAAAATAATTTTATACTGTCACAAATTTTAAATATCCCAGGGATTGACTTTTCTATAGTAAATTATTCAAAAACTAATTTTATACTGTCACAAATTTTAAATATCCCAGGGATTGACTTTTCTATAGTAAATTATTCAAAAACTAATTTTATACTGTCACAAATTTTAATTACGCCAGGGATTGCCTTTTCTATAGTAAATTATTCAAAAAATAATTTTCAACTGTCACAAATTTTAAATATCCCAGGGATTGACTTTTCTATAGTAAATTATTCAAAAACTAATTTTATACTGTCGCAAATTTTAAATATCCCAGGGATTGCCTTTTCTATAGTAAATTATTCAAAAAATAATTTTCAACTGTCACAAATTTTAATTACGCCAGGGATTGACTTTTCTATAGTAAATTATTCAAAAACTAATTTTCAACTGTCACAAATTTTAATTACGCCAGGGATTGCCTTTTCTATAGTAAATTATTCAAAAAATAATTTTATACTGTCACAAATTTTAATTGCGCCAGGGATTGACTTTTCTATAGTAAATTATTCAAAAACTAATTTTATACTGTCGCAAATTTTAAATATCCCAGGGATTGCCTTTTCTATAGTAAATTATTCAAAAAATAATTTTATACTGTCACAAATTTTAATTACGCCAGGGATTGACTTTTCTATAGTAAATTATTCAAAAACTAATTTTCAACTGTCACAAATTTTAATTACGCCAGGGATTGCCTTTTCTATAGTAAATTATTCAAAAAATAATTTTATACTGTCGCAAATTTTAAATATCCCAGGGATTGACTTTTCTATAGTAAATTATTCAAAAAATAATTTTCAACTGTCACAAATTTTAATTACGCCAGGGATTGACTTTTCTATAGTAAATTATTCAAAAACTAATTTTCAACTGTCACAAATTTTAATTGCGCCAGGGATTGACTTTTCTATAGTAAATTATTCAAAAAATAATTTTCAACTGTCACAAATTTTAAATATCCCAGGGATTGACTTTTCTATAGTAAATTATTCAAAAAATAATTTTATACTGTCACAAATTTTAATTACGCCAGGGATTGACTTTTCTATAGTAAATTATTCAAAAAATAATTTTCAACTGTCACAAATTTTAAATATCCCAGGGATTGACTTTTCTATAGTAAATTATTCAAAAAATAATTTTATACTGTCGCAAATTTTAAATATCCCAGGGATTGCCTTTTCTATAGTAAATTATTCAAAAACTAATTTTCAACTGTCACAAATTTTAATTACGCCAGGGATTGCCTTTTCTATAGTAAATTATTCAAAAAATAATTTTATACTGTCACAAATTTTAATTGCGCCAGGGATTGACTTTTCTATAGTAAATTATTCAAAAACTAATTTTATACTGTCGCAAATTTTAAATATCCCAGGGATTGCCTTTTCTATAGTAAATTATTCAAAAAATAATTTTATACTGTCACAAATTTTAATTACGCCAGGGATTGACTTTTCTATAGTAAATTATTCAAAAACTAATTTTCAACTGTCACAAATTTTAATTACGCCAGGGATTGACTTTTCTATAGTAAATTATTCAAAAAATAATTTTATACTGTCGCAAATTTTAAATATCCCAGGGATTGACTTTTCTATAGTAAATTATTCAAAAAATAATTTTCAACTGTCACAAATTTTAAATATCCCAGGGATTGACTTTTCTATAGTAAATTATTCAAAAAATAATTTTCAACTGTCACAAATTTTAATTACGCCAGGGATTGCCTTTTCTATAGTAAATTATTCAAAAACTAATTTTCAACTGTCACAAATTTTAAATATCCCAGGGATTGACTTTTCTATAGTAAATTATTCAAAAACTAATTTTATACTGTCGCAAATTTTAAATATCCCAGGGATTGCCTTTTCTATAGTAAATTATTCAAAAAATAATTTTATACTGTCACAAATTTTAAATATCCCAGGGATTGACTTTTCTATAGTAAATTATTCAAAAACTAATTTTATACCGTCACAAATTTTAAATATCCCAGGGATTGACTTTTCTATAGTAAATTATTCAAAAACTAATTTTATACTGTCACAAATTTTAATTACGCCAGGGATTGCCTTTTCTATAGTAAATTATTCAAAAAATAATTTCCAACTGTCACAAATTTTAAATATCCCAGGGATTGACTTTTCTATAGTAAATTATTCAAAAACTAATTTTATACTGTCGCAAATTTTAAATATCCCAAGGATTGCCTTTTCTATAGTAAATTATTCAAAAAATAATTTTCAACTGTCACAAATTTTAATTACGCCAGGGATTGCCTTTTCTATAGTAAATTATTCAAAAAATAATTTTCAACTGTCACAAATTTTAAATATCCCAGGGATTGACTTTTCTATAGTAAATTATTCAAAAAATAATTTTCAACTGTCATAAATTTTAATTACGCCAGGGATTGCCTTTTCTATAGTAAATTATTCAAAAAATAATTTTCAACTGTCACAAATTTTAATTGCGCCAGGGATTGCCTTTTCTATAGTAAATTATTCAAAAACTAATTTTATACTGTCGCAAATTTTAATTGCGCCAGGGATTGACTTTTCTATAGTAAATTATTCAAAAAATAATTTTCAACTGTCACAAATTTTAATTACGCCAGGGATTGCCTTTTCTATAGTAAATTATTCAAAAAATAATTTTCAACTGTCACAAATTTTAATTACGCCAGGGATTGCCTTTTCTATAGTAAATTATTCAAAAAATAATTTTCAACTGTCACAAATTTTAAATATCCCAGGGATTGACTTTTCTATAGTAAATTATTCAAAAACTAATTTTATACTGTCGCAAATTTTAAATATCCCAGGGATTGCCTTTTCTATAGTAAATTATTCAAAAAATAATTTTATACTGTCGCAAATTTTAAATATCCCAGGGATTGCCTTTTCTATAGTAAATTATTCAAAAAATAATTTTCAACTGTCGCAAATTTTAAATATCCCAGGGATTGCCTTTTCTATAGTAAATTATTCAAAAACTAATTTTCAACTGTCACAAATTTTAATTACGCCAGGGATTGCCTTTTCTATAGTAAATTATTCAAAAAATAATTTTCAACTGTCACAAATTTTAAATATCCCAGGGATTGACTTTTCTATAGTAAATTATTCAAAAACTAATTTTATACTGTCGCAAATTTTAATTACGCCAGGGATTGCCTTTTCTATAGTAAATTATTCAAAAAATAATTTTATACTGTCGCAAATTTTAATTGCGCCAGGGATTGCCTTTTCTATAGTAAATTATTCAAAAACTAATTTTCAACTGTCGCAAATTTTAATTACGCCAGGGATTGCCTTTTCTATAGTAAATTATTCAAAAACTAATTTTATACTGTCACAAATTTTAATTGCGCCAGGGATTGACTTTTCTATAGTAAATTATTCAAAAACTAATTTTATACTGTCGCAAATTTTAAATATCCCAGGGATTGCCTTTTCTATAGTAAATTATTCAAAAAATAATTTTATACTGTCACAAATTTTAATTACGCCAGGGATTGCCTTTTCTATAGTAAATTATTCAAAAAATAATTTTCAACTGTCACAAATTTTAATTACGCCAGGGATTGCCTTTTCTATAGTAAATTATTCAAAAAATAATTTTCAACTGTCACAAATTTTAAATATCCCAGGGATTGACTTTTCTATAGTAAATTATTCAAAAACTAATTTTATACTGTCGCAAATTTTAATTACGCCAGGGATTGCCTTTTCTATAGTAAATTATTCAAAAAATAATTTTATACTGTCGCAAATTTTAAATATCCCAGGGATTGCCTTTTCTATAGTAAATTATTCAAAAAATAATTTTCAACTGTCACAAATTTTAATTGCGCCAGGGATTGCCTTTTCTATAGTAAATTATTCAAAAACTAATTTTCAACTGTCGCAAATTTTAATTACGCCAGGGATTGCCTTTTCTATAGTAAATTATTCAAAAACTAATTTTATACTGTCGCAAATTTTAATTACGCCAGGGATTGACTTTTCTATAGTAAATTATTCAAAAACTAATTTTATACTGTCGCAAATTTTAAATATCCCAGGGATTGCCTTTTCTATAGTAAATTATTCAAAAAATAATTTTATACTGTCACAAATTTTAATTACGCCAGGGATTGACTTTTCTATAGTAAATTATTCAAAAAATAATTTTCAACTGTCACAAATTTTAATTACGCCAGGGATTGCCTTTTCTATAGTAAATTATTCAAAAAATAATTTTCAACTGTCACAAATTTTAAATATCCCAGGGATTGACTTTTCTATAGTAAATTATTCAAAAACTAATTTTATACTGTCACAAATTTTAAATATCCCAGGGATTGACTTTTCTATAGTAAATTATTCAAAAAATAATTTTATACTGTCGCAAATTTTAAATATCCCAGGGATTGACTTTTCTATAGTAAATTATTCAAAAACTAATTTTATACTGTCGCAAATTTTAAATATCCCAGGGATTGACTTTTCTATAGTAAATTATTCAAAAAATAATTTTCAACTGTCACAAATTTTAATTGCGCCAGGGATTGACTTTTCTATAGTAAATTATTCAAAAAATAATTTTATACTGTCACAAATTTTAATTGCGCCAGGGATTGACTTTTCTATAGTAAATTATTCAAAAAATAATTTTCAACTGTCACAAATTTTAAATATCCCAGGGATTGACTTTTCTATAGTAAATTATTCAAAAACTAATTTTATACTGTCACAAATTTTAAATATCCCAGGGATTGCCTTTTCTATAGTAAATTATTCAAAAAATAATTTTATACTGTCGCAAATTTTAAATATCCCAGGGATTGACTTTTCTATAGTAAATTATTCAAAAACTAATTTTATACTGTCGCAAATTTTAAATATCCCAGGGATTGACTTTTCTATAGTAAATTATTCAAAAAATAATTTTATACTGTCACAAATTTTAAATATCCCAGGGATTGACTTTTCTATAGTAAATTATTCAAAAAATAATTTTATACTGTCGCAAATTTTAAATATCCCAGGGATTGACTTTTCTATAGTAAATTATTCAAAAAATAATTTTATACTGTCGCAAATTTTAAATATCCCAGGGATTGCCTTTTCTATAGTAAATTATTCAAAAAATAATTTTATACTGTCACAAATTTTAATTACGCCAGGGATTGACTTTTCTATAGTAAATTATTCAAAAAATAATTTTATACTGTCGCAAATTTTAAATATCCCAGGGATTGACTATTCTATAGTAAATTATTCAAAAAATAATTTTCAACTGTCACAAATTTTAATTACGCCAGGGATTGCCTTTTCTATAGTAAATTATTCAAAAAATAATTTTATACTGTCGCAAATTTTAAATATCCCAGGGATTGACTTTTCTATAGTAAATTATTAAAAAAATAATTTTCAACTGTCACAAATTTTAATTACGCCAGGGATTGACTTTTCTATAGTAAATTATTCAAAAACTAATTTTATACTGTCACAAATTTTAAATATCCCAGGGATTGACTTTTCTATAGTAAATTATTCAAAAACTAATTTTATACTGTCACAAATTTTAATTACGCCAGGGATTGCCTTTTCTATAGTAAATTATTCAAAAAATAATTTTATACTGTCGCAAATTTTAAATATCCCAGGGATTGACTTTTCTATAGTAAATTATTCAAAAAATAATTTTATACTGTCGCAAATTTTAAATATCCCAGGGATTGCCTTTTCTATAGTAAATTATTCAAAAAATAATTTTATACTGTCACAAATTTTAATTACGCCAGGGATTGACTTTTCTATAGTAAATTATTCAAAAACTAATTTTCAACTGTCACAAATTTTAATTACGCCAGGGATTGCCTTTTCTATAGTAAATTATTCAAAAAATAATTTTATACTGTCGCAAATTTTAAATATCCCAGGGATTGACTTTTCTATAGTAAATTATTCAAAAAATAATTTTCAACTGTCACAAATTTTAATTACGCCAGGGATTGCCTTTTCTATAGTAAATTATTCAAAAAATAATTTTCAACTGTCACAAATTTTAAATATCCCAGGGATTGACTTTTCTATAGTAAATTATTCAAAAACTAATTTTATACTGTCGCAAATTTTAAATATCCCAGGGATTGCCTTTTCTATAGTAAATTATTCAAAAAATAATTTTATACTGTCACAAATTTTAATTACGCCAGGGATTGACTTTTCTATAGTAAATTATTCAAAAAATAATTTTATACTGTCGCAAATTTTAAATATCCCAGGGATTGCCTTTTCTATAGTAAATTATTCAAAAAATAATTTTATACTGTCACAAATTTTAATTACGCCAGGGATTGACTTTTCTATAGTAAATTATTCAAAAACTAATTTTCAACTGTCACAAATTTTAAATATCCCAGGGATTGACTTTTCTATAGTAAATTATTCAAAAACTAATTTTATACTGTCACAAATTTTAAATATCCCAGGGATTGACTTTTCTATAGTAAATTATTCAAAAAATAATTTTATACTGTCGCAAATTTTAAATATCCCAGGGATTGCCTTTTCTATAGTAAATTATTCAAAAAATAATTTTATACTGTCACAAATTTTAATTACGCCAGGGATTGACTTTTCTATAGTAAATTATTCAAAAACTAATTTTCAACTGTCACAAATTTTAAATATCCCAGGGATTGACTTTTCTATAGTAAATTATTCAAAAACTAATTTTATACTGTCACAAATTTTAAATATCCCAGGGATTGACTTTTCTATAGTAAATTATTCAAAAAATAATTTTATACTGTCGCAAATTTTAAATATCCCAGGGATTGACTTTTCTATAGTAAATTATTCAAAAACTAATTTTATACTGTCGCAAATTTTAAATATCCCAGGGATTGACTTTTCTATAGTAAATTATTCAAAAAATAATTTTATACTGTCACAAATTTTAATTACGCCAGGGATTGACTTTTCTATAGTAAATTATTCAAAAACTAATTTTCAACTGTCGCAAATTTTAATTACGCCAGGGATTGCCTTTTCTATAGTAAATTATTCAAAAAATAATTTTATACTGTCGCAAATTTTAATTGCGACAGGGATTGACTTTTCTATAGTAAATTATTCAAAAACTAATTTTCAACTGTCACAAATTTTAATTACGCCAGGGATTGCCTTTTCTATAGTAAATTATTCAAAAAATAATTTTATACTGTCGCAAATTTTAAATATCCCAGGGATTGACTTTTCTATAGTAAATTATTCAAAAACTAATTTTATACTGTCGCAAATTTTAATTACGCCAGGGATTGACTTTTCTATAGTAAATTATTCAAAAACTAATTTTATACTGTCGCAAATTTTAAATATCCCAGGGATTGCCTTTTCTATAGTAAATTATTCAAAAAATAATTTTATACTGTCACAAATTTTAATTACGCCAGGGATTGACTTTTCTATAGTAAATTATTCAAAAAATAATTTTCAACTGTCACAAATTTTAAATATCCCAGGGATTGACTTTTCTATAGTAAATTATTCAAAAACTAATTTTATACTGTCGCAAATTTTAATTACGCCAGGGATTGACTTTTCTATAGTAAATTATTCAAAAACTAATTTTATACTGTCGCAAATTTTAAATATCCCAGGGATTGCCTTTTCTATAGTAAATTATTCAAAAAATAATTTTATACTGTCACAAATTTTAATTACGCCAGGGATTGACTTTTCTATAGTAAATTATTCAAAAAATAATTTTCAACTGTCACAAATTTTAATTACGCCAGGGATTGCCTTTTCTATAGTAAATTATTCAAAAAATAATTTTCAACTGTCACAAATTTTAAATATCCCAGGGATTGACTTTTCTATAGTAAATTATTCAAAAACTAATTTTATACTGTCACAAATTTTAATTACGCCAGGGATTGCCTTTTCTATAGTAAATTATTCAAAAACTAATTTTATACTGTCACAAATTTTAATTGCGCCAGGGATTGACTTTTCTATAGTAAATTATTCAAACACTAATTTTATACTGTCACAAATTTTAATTGCGCCAGGGATTGACTTTTCTATAGTAAATTATTCAAAAACTAATTTTCAACTGTCGCAAATTTTAATTACGCCAGGGATTGCCTTTTCTATAGTAAATTATTCAAAAACTAATTTTATACTGTCACAAATTTTAATTGAGCCAGGGATTGACTTTTCTATAGTAAATTATTCAAAAAATAATTTTATACTGTCGCAAATTTTAATTGCGCCAGGGATTGACTTTTCTATAGTAAATTATTCAAAAAATAATTTTATACTGTCACAAATTTTAATTACGCCAGGGATTGCCTTTTCTATAGTAAATTATTCAAAAAATAATTTTATACTGTCGCAAATTTTAAATATCCCAGGGATTGACTTTTCTATAGTAAATTATTCAAAAAATAATTTTCAACTGTCACAAATTTTAATTACGCCAGGGATTGACTTTTCTATAGTAAATTATTCAAAAACTAATTTTCAACTGTCACAAATTTTAAATACGCCAGGGATTGCCTTTTCTATAGTAAATTATTCAAAAAATAATTTTATACTGTCGCAAATTTTAAATATCCCAGGGATTGACTTTTCTATAGTAAATTATTCAAAAAATAATTTTATACTGTCGCAAATTTTAAATATCCCAGGGATTGCCTTTTCTATAGTAAATTATTCAAAAAATAATTTTATACTGTCACAAATTTTAATTACGCCAGGGATTGACTTTTCTATAGTAAATTATTCAAAAACTAATTTTCAACTGTCACAAATTTTAATTACGCCAGGGATTGCCTTTTCTATAGTAAATTATTCAAAAAATAATTTTATACTGTCGCAAATTTTAAATATCCCAGGGATTGACTTTTCTATAGTAAATTATTCAAAAAATAATTTTCAACTGTCACAAATTTTAATTACGCCAGGGATTGCCTTTTCTATAGTAAATTATTCAAAAAATAATTTTCAACTGTCACAAATTTTAAATATCCCAGGGATTGACTTTTCTATAGTAAATTATTCAAAAACTAATTTTATACTGTCGCAAATTTTAAATATCCCAGGGATTGCCTTTTCTATAGTAAATTATTCAAAAAATAATTTTATACTGTCACAAATTTTAATTACGCCAGGGATTGACTTTTCTATAGTAAATTATTCAAAAAATAATTTTATACTGTCGCAAATTTTAAATATCCCAGGGATTGACGTTTCTATAGTAAATTATTCAAAAAATAATTTTCAACTGTCACAAATTTTAATTGCGCCAGGGATTGCCTTTTCTATAGTAAATTATTCAAAAAATAATTTTATACTGTCGCAAATTTTAAATATCCCAGGGATTGACTTTTCTATAGTAAATTATTCAAAAAATAATTTTCAACTGTCACAAATTTTAAATATCCCAGGGATTGACTTTTCTATAGTAAATTATTCAAAAACTAATTTTATACTGTCACAAATTTTAAATATCCCAGGGATTGACTTTTCTATAGTAAATTATTCAAAAACTAATTTTATACTGTCACAAATTTTAATTACGCCAGGGATTGCCTTTTCTATAGTAAATTATTCAAAAAATAATTTTCAACTGTCACAAATTTTAAATATCCCAGGGATTGACTTTTCTATAGTAAATTATTCAAAAACTAATTTTATACTGTCGCAAATTTTAAATATCCCAGGGATTGCCTTTTCTATAGTAAATTATTCAAAAAATAATTTTATACTGTCACAAATTTTAATTACGCCAGGGATTGACTTTTCTATAGTAAATTATTCAAAAACTAATTTTCAACTGTCACAAATTTTAATTACGCCAGGGATTGCCTTTTCTATAGTAAATTATTCAAAAAATAATTTTATACTGTCGCAAATTTTAAATATCCCAGGGATTGACTTTTCTATAGTAAATTATTCAAAAAATAATTTTCAACTGTCACAAATTTTAATTACGCCAGGGATTGCCTTTTCTATAGTAAATTATTCAAAAAATAATTTTCAACTGTCACAAATTTTAAATATCCCAGGGATTGACTTTTCTATAGTAAATTATTCAAAAACTAATTTTATACTGTCACAAATTTTAATTGCGCCAGGGATTGCCTTTTCTATAGTAAATTATTCAAAAAATAATTTTATACTGTCGCAAATTTTAAATATCCCAGGGATTGACTTTTCTATAGTAAATTATTCAAAAAATAATTTTATACTGTCGCAAATTTTAAATATCCCAGGGATTGACTTTTCTATAGTAAATTATTCAAAAACTAATTTTATACTGTCGCAAATTTTAAATATCCCAGGGATTGCCTTTTCTATAGTAAATTATTCAAAAAATAATTTTATACTGTCACAAATTTTAATTACGCCAGGGATTGACTTTTCTATAGTAAATTATTCAAAAACTAATTTTATACTGTCGCAAATTTTAAATATCCCAGGGATTGCCTTTTCTATAGTAAATTATTCAAAAAATAATTTTCAACTGTCACAAATTTTAATTACGCCAGGGATTGCCTTTTCTATAGTAAATTATTCAAAAAATAATTTTATACTGTCGCAAATTTTAAATATCCCAGGGATTGACTTTTCTATAGTAAATTATTCAAAAAATAATTTTCAACTGTCACAAATTTTAATTACGCCAGGGATTGCTTTTCTATAGTAAATTATTCAAAAAATAATTTTATACTGTCGCAAATTTTAAATATCCCAGGGATTGACTTTTCTATAGTAAATTATTCAAAAAATAATTTTCAACTGTCACAAATTTTAATTACGCCAGGGATTGCCTTTTCTATAGTAAATTATTCAAAAAATAATTTTCAACTGTCACAAATTTTAATTACGCCAGGGATTGACTTTTCTATAGTAAATTATTCAAAAAATAATTTTCAACTGTCACAAATTTTAAATATCCCAGGGATTGACTTTTCTATAGTAAATTATTCAAAAACTAATTTTATACTGTCGCAAATTTTAAATATCCCAGGGATTGCCTTTTCTATAGTAAATTATTCAAAAACTAATTTTATACTGTCGCAAATTTTAATTACGCCAGGGATTGACTTTTCTATAGTAAATTATTCAAAAACTAATTTTATACTGTCACAAATTTTAATTGCGCCAGGGATTGCCTTTTCTATAGTAAATTATTCAAAAACTAATTTTCAACTGTCGCAAATTTTAAATATCCCAGGGATTGGACTTTTCTATAGTAAATTATTCAAAAACTAATTTTATACTGTCGCAAATTTTAAATATCCCAGGGATTGCCTTTTCTATAGTAAATTATTCAAAAAATAATTTTCAACTGTCACAAATTTTAAATATCCCAGGGATTGACTTTTCTATAGTAAATTATTCAAAAAATAATTTTCAACTGTCGCAAATTTTAATTGCGCCAGGGATTGACTTTTCTATAGTAAATTATTCAAAAAATAATTTTATACTGTCACAAATTTTAATTACGCCAGGGATTGACTTTTCTATAGTAAATTATTCAAAAACTAATTTTCAACTGTCACAAATTTTAATTACGCCAGGGATTGCCTTTTCTATAGTAAATTATTCAAAAACTAATTTTATACTGTCGCAAATTTTAAATATCCCAGGGATTGCCTTTTCTATAGTAAATTATTCAAAAAATAATTTTCAACTGTCACAAATTTTAAATATCCCAGGGATTGACTTTTCTATAGTAAATTATTCAAAAAATAATTTTCAACTGTCGCAAATTTTAATTGCGCCAGGGATTGACTTTTCTATAGTAAATTATTCAAAAAATAATTTTATACTGTCACAAATTTTAATTACGCCAGGGATTGACTTTTCTATAGTAAATTATTCAAAAACTAATTTTCAACTGTCACAAATTTTAATTACGCCAGGGATTGCCTTTTCTATAGTAAATTATTCAAAAAATAATTTTATACTGTCGCAAATTTTAAATATCCCAGGGATTGACTTTTCTATAGTAAATTATTCAAAAAATAATTTTCAACTGTCACAAATTTTAATTACGCCAGGGATTGCCTTTTCTATAGTAAATTATTCAAAAAATAATTTTCAACTGTCACAAATTTTAAATATCCCAGGGATTGACTTTTCTATAGTAAATTATTCAAAAACTAATTTTATACTGTCACAAATTTTAATTGCGCCAGGGATTGACTTTTCTATAGTAAATTATTCAAAAACTAATTTTATACTGTCGCAAATTTTAATTGCGCCAGGGATTGCCTTTTCTATAGTAAATTATTCAAAAACTAATTTTCAACTGTCGCAAATTTTAATTACGCCAGGGATTGCCTTTTCTATAGTAAATTATTCAAAAACTAATTTTCAACTGTCACAAATTTTAAATATCCCAGGGATTGACTTTTCTATAGTAAATTATTCAAAAACTAATTTTATACTGTCGCAAATTTTAAATATCCCAGGGATTGCCTTTTCTATAGTAAATTATTCAAAAAATAATTTTATACTGTCACAAATTTTAATTACGCCAGGGATTGACTTTTCTATAGTAAATTATTCAAAAACTAATTTTATACTGTCACAAATTTTAATTGCGCCAGGGATTGCCTTTTCTATAGTAAATTATTCAAAAACTAATTTTATACTGTCGCAAATTTTAATTACGCCAGGATTGACTTTTCTATAGTAAATTATTCAAAAACTAATTTTATACTGTCACAAATTTTAATTGCGCCAGGGATTGCCTTTTCTATAGTAAATTATTCAAAAACTAATTTTATACTGTCGCAAATTTTAAATATCCCAGGGATTGACTTTTCTATAGTAAATTATTCAAAAAATAATTTTCAACTGTCACAAATTTTAATTACGCCAGGGATTGCCTTTTCTATAGTAAATTATTCAAAAAATAATTTTCAACTGTCACAAATTTTAAATATCCCAGGGATTGACTTTTCTATAGTAAATTATTCAAAAACTAATTTTCAACTGTCACAAATTTTAATTGCGCCAGGGATTGCCTTTTCTATAGTAAATTATTCAAAAACTAATTTTCAACTGTCACAAATTTTAAATATCCCAGGGATTGACTTTTCTATAGTAAATTATTCAAAAACTAATTTTATACTGTCGCAAATTTTAAATATCCCAGGGATTGCCTTTTCTATAGTAAATTATTCAAAAAATAATTTTATACTGTCACAAATTTTAATTACGCCAGGGATTGACTTTTCTATAGTAAATTATTCAAAAACTAATTTTATACTGTCACAAATTTTAATTGCGCCAGGGATTGCCTTTTCTATAGTAAATTATTCAAAAAATAATTTTCAACTGTCACAAATTTTAATTACGCCAGGGATTGCCTTTTCTATAGTAAATTATTCAAAAAATAATTTTATACTGTCGCAAATTTTAAATATCCAGGGATTGACTTTTCTATAGTAAATTATTCAAAAAATAATTTTATACTGTCGCAAATTTTAAATATCCCAGGGATTGACTTTTCTATAGTAAATTATTCAAAAAATAATTTTCAACTGTCGCAAATTTTAATTGCGCCAGGGATTGACTTTTCTATAGTAAATTATTCAAAAACTAATTTTATACTGTCGCAAATTTTAAATATCCCAGGGATTGCCTTTTCTATAGTAAATTATTCAAAAAATAATTTTATACTGTCACAAATTTTAATTACGCCAGGGATTGACTTTTCTATAGTAAATTATTCAAAAAATAATTTTATACTGTCGCAAATTTTAAATATCCCAGGGATTGACTTTTCTATAGTAAATTATTCAAAAAATAATTTTCAACTGTCACAATTTTAAATATCCCAGGGATTGCCTTTTCTATAGTAAATTATTCAAAAACTAATTTTATACTGTCGCAAATTTTAAATATCCCAGGGATTGACTTTTCTATAGTAAATTATTCAAAAAATAATTTTCAACTGTCGCAAATTTTAATTGCGCCAGGGATTGACTTTTCTATAGTAAATTATTCAAAAACTAATTTTATACTGTCGCAAATTTTAAATATCCCAGGGATGCCTTTTCTATAGTAAATTATTCAAAAAATAATTTTATACTGTCACAAATTTTAATTGCGCCAGGGATTGACTTTTCTATAGTAAATTATTCAAAAACTAATTTTATACTGTCGCAAATTTTAAATATCCCAGGGATTGCCTTTTCTATAGTAAATTATTCAAAAACTAATTTTATACTGTCACAAATTTTAAATATCCCAGGGATTGCCTTTTCTATAGTAAATTATTCAAAAACTAATTTTATACTGTCGCAAATTTTAATTACGCCAGGGATTGACTTTTCTATAGTAAATTATTCAAAAACTAATTTTATACTGTCGCAAATTTTAAATATCCCAGGGATTGCCTTTTCTATAGTAAATTATTCAAAAAATAATTTTATACTGTCACAAATTTTAATTACGCCAGGGATTGACTTTTCTATAGTAAATTATTCAAAAACTAATTTTATACTGTCACAAAATTTTAATTGCGCCAGGGATTGCCTTTTCTATAGTAAATTATTCAAAAACTAATTTTATACTGTCGCAAATTTTAATTACGCCAGGGATTGACTTTTCTATAGTAAATTATTCAAAAACTAATTTTATACTGTCGCAAATTTTAAATATCCCAGGGATTGCCTTTTCTATAGTAAATTATTCAAAAAATAATTTTATACTGTCACAAATTTTAATTGCGCCAGGGATTGACTTTTCTATAGTAAATTATTCAAAAACTAATTTTATACTGTCGCAAATTTTAATTGCGCCAGGGATTGCCTTTTCTATAGTAAATTATTCAAAAACTAATTTTCAACTGTCGCAAATTTTAATTACGCCAGGGATTGCCTTTTCTATAGTAAATTATTCAAAAACTAATTTTCAAACTGTCACAAATTTTAAATATCCCAGGGATTGACTTTTCTATAGTAAATTATTCAAAAACTAATTTTATACTGTCGCAAATTTTAAATATCCCAGGGATTGCCTTTTTCTATAGTAAATTATTCAAAAAATAATTTTATACTGTCACAAATTTTAATTACGCCAGGGATTGACTTTTCTATAGTAAATTATTCAAAAACTAATTTTATACTGTCACAAATTTTAATTGCGCCAGGGATTGCCTTTTCTATAGTAAATTATTCAAAAACTAATTTTATACTGTCACAAATTTTAATTACGCCAGGGATTGCCTTTTCTATAGTAAATTATTCAAAAACTAATTTTCAACTGTCACAAATTTTAAATATCCCAGGGATTGACTTTTCTATAGTAAATTATTCAAAAACTAATTTTATACTGTCGCAAATTTTAAATATCCCAGGGATTGCCTTTTCTATAGTAAATTATTCAAAAAATAATTTTATACTGTCACAAATTTTAATTACGCCAGGGATTGACTTTTCTATAGTAAATTATTCAAAAACTAATTTTATACTGTCGCAAATTTTAAATATCCCAGGGATTGCCTTTTCTATAGTAAATTATTCAAAAAATAATTTTATACTGTCACAAATTTTAATTACGCCAGGGATTGACTTTTCTATAGTAAATTATTCAAAAACTAATTTTATACTGTCACAAATTTTAATTGCGCCAGGGATTGCCTTTTCTATAGTAAATTATTCAAAAACTAATTTTATACTGTCGCAAATTTTAATTGCGCCAGGGATTGACTTTTCTATAGTAAATTATTCAAAAACTAATTTTATACTGTCGCAAATTTTAAATATCCCAGGGATTGCCTTTTCTATAGTAAATTATTCAAAAAATAATTTTATACTGTCACAAATTTTAATTGCGCCAGGGATTGACTTTTCTATAGTAAATTATTCAAAAACTAATTTTATACTGTCGCAAATTTTAATTGCGCCAGGGATTGCCTTTTCTATAGTAAATTATTCAAAAACTAATTTTCAACTGTCGCAAATTTTAATTACGCCAGGGATTGCCTTTTCTATAGTAAATTATTCAAAAACTAATTTTCAACTGTCACAAATTTTAAATATCCAGGGATTGACTTTTCTATAGTAAATTATTCAAAAACTAATTTTATACTGTCGCAAATTTTAAATATCCCAGGGATTGCCTTTTCTATAGTAAATTATTCAAAAAATAATTTTATACTGTCACAAATTTTAATTACGCCAGGGATTGACTTTTCTATAGTAAATTATTCAAAAACTAATTTTATACTGTCACAAATTTTAATTGCGCCAGGGATTGCCTTTTCTATAGTAAATTATTCAATAACTAATTTTATACTGTCGCAAATTTTAATTACGCCAGGGATTGACTTTTCTATAGTAAATTATTCAAAAAACTAATTTTATACTGTCACAAATTTTAATTGCGCCAGGGATTGCCTTTTCTATAGTAAATTATTCAAAAACTAATTTTATACTGTCGCAAATTTTAAATATTCCAGGGATTGACTTTTCTATAGTAAATTATTCAAAAAATAATTTTCAACTGTCACAAATTTTAGTTACGCCAGGGATTGCCTTTTCTATAGTAAATTATTCAAAAAATAATTTTCAACTGTCACCAAATTTTAAATATCCCAGGGATTGACTTTTCTATAGTAAATTATTCAAAAACTAATTTTCAACTGTCACAAATTTTAATTGCGCCAGGGATTGCCTTTTCTATAGTAAATTATTCAAAAACTAATTTTCAACTGTCACAAATTTTAAATATCCCAGGGATTGACTTTTCTATAGTAAATTATTCAAAAACTAATTTTATACTGTCGCAAATTTTAAATATCCCAGGGATTGCCTTTTCTATAGTAAATTATTCAAAAAATAATTTTCAACTGTCACAAATTTTAAATATCCCAGGGATTGACTTTTCTATAGTAAATTATTCAAAACTAATTTTTATACTGTCGCAAATTTTAAATATCCCAGGGATTGCCTTTTCTATAGTAAATTATTCAAAAAATAATTTTATACTGTCACAAATTTTAATTACGCCAGGGATTGACTTTTCTATAGTAAATTATTCAAAAACTAATTTTATACTGTCACAAATTTTAATTGCGCCAGGGATTGCCTTTTCTATAGTAAATTATTCAAAAACTAATTTTATACTGTCGCAAATTTTAAATATCCCAGGGATTGACTTTTCTATAGTAAATTATTCAAAAAATAATTTTCAACTGTCACAAATTTTAATTACGCCAGGGATTGCCTTTTCTATAGTAAATTATTCAAAAAATAATTTTCAACTGTCACAAATTTTATGTGCGCCAGGGATTGCCTTTTCTATAGTAAATTATTCAAAAACTAATTTTATACTGTCACAAATTTTAATTGCGCCAGGGATTGACTTTTCTATAGTAAATTATTCAAAAACTAATTTTATACTGTCGCAAATTTTAAATATCCCAGGGATTGCCTTTTCTATAGTAAATTATTCAAAAAATAATTTTCAACTGTCACAAATTTTAATTGCGCCAGGGATTGCCTTTTCTATAGTAAATTATTCAAAAACTAATTTTATACTGTCGCAAATTTTAATTGCGCCAGGGATTGACTTTTCTATAGTAAATTATTCAAAAACTAATTTTATACTGTCACAAATTTTAATTGCGCCAGGGATTGACTTTTCTATAGTAAATTATTCAAAAAATAATTTTCAACTGTCACAAATTTTAATTACGCCAGGGATTGACTTTTCTATAGTAAATTATTCAAAAAATAATTTTCAACTGTCACAAATTTTAATTGCGCCAGGGATTGCCTTTTCTATAGTAAATTATTCAAAAACTAATTTTATACTGTCGCAAATTTTAAATATCCCAGGGATTGCCTTTTCTATAGTAAATTATTCAAAAACTAATTTTATACTGTCGCAAATTTTAAATATCCCAGGGATTGCCTTTTCTATAGTAAATTATTCAAAAAATAATTTTCAACTGTCACAAATTTTAATTGCGCCAGGGATTGCCTTTTCTATAGTAAATTATTCAAAAACTAATTTTATACTGTCGCAAATTTTAATTGCGCCAGGGATTGACTTTTCTATAGTAAATTATTCAAAAACTAATTTTATACTGTCGCAAATTTTAATTACGCCAGGGATTGCCTTTTCTATAGTAAATTATTCAAAAAATAATTTTCAACTGTCACAAATTTTAATTACGCCAGGGATTGCCTTTTCTATAGTAAATTATTCAAAAAATAATTTTCAACTGTCACAAATTTTAATTACGCCAGGGATTGCCTTTTCTATAGTAAATTATTCAAAAAATAATTTTCAACTGTCACAAATTTTAAATATCCCAGGGATTGACTTTTCTATAGTAAATTATTCAAAAACTAATTTTATACTGTCGCAAATTTTAAATATCCCAGGGATTGCCTTTTCTATAGTAAATTATTCAAAAAATAATTTTATACTGTCACAAATTTTAATTACGCCAGGGATTGACTTTTCTATAGTAAATTATTCAAAAACTAACTTTATACTGTCGCAAATTTTAATTGCGCCAGGGATTGACTTTTCTATAGTAAATTATTCAAAAACTAATTTTATACTGTCGCAAATTTTAATTACGCCAGGGATTGCCTTTTCTATAGTAAATTATTCAAAAAATAATTTTCAACTGTCACAAATTTTAATTACGCCAGGGATTGCCTTTTCTATAGTAAATTATTCAAAAAATAATTTTCAACTGTCACAAATTTTAATTACGCCAGGGATTGCCTTTTCTATAGTAAATTATTCAAAAAATAATTTTCAACTGTCACAAATTTTAAATATCCCAGGGATTGACTTTTCTATAGTAAATTATTCAAAAACTAATTTTATACTGTCGCAAATTTTAAATATCCCAGGGATTGCCTTTTCTATAGTAAATTATTCAAAAAATAATTTTATACTGTCACAAATTTTAATTACGCCAGGGATTGACTTTTCTATAGTAAATTATTCAAAAACTAATTTTCATCTGTCACAAATTTTAATTACGCCAGGGATTGCCTTTTCTATAGTAAATTATTCAAAAAATAATTTTATACTGTCGCAAATTTTAAATATCCCAGGGATTGACTTTTCTATAGTAAATTATTCAAAAAATAATTTTCAACTGTCACAAATTTTAATTACGCCAGGGATTGCCTTTTCTATAGTAAATTATTCAAAAAATAATTTTCAACTGTCACAAATTTTAAATATCCCAGGGATTGACTTTTCTATAGTAAATTATTCAAAAACTAATTTTATACTGCCACAAATTTTAATTGCGCCAGGGATTGCCTTTTCTATAGTAAATTATTCAAAAAATAATTTTATACTGTCGCAAATTTTAAATATCCCAGGGATTGACTTTTCTATAGTAAATTATTCAAAAAATAATTTTATACTGTCGCAAATTTTAAATATCCCAGGGATTGACTTTTCTATAGTAAATTATTCAAAAAATAATTTTCAACTGTCGCAAATTTTAATTGCGCCAGGGATTGACTTTTCTATAGTAAATTATTCAAAAACTAATTTTATACTGTCGCAAATTTTAAATATCCCAGGGATTGCCTTTTCTATAGTAAATTATTCAAAAAATAATTTTATACTGTCACAAATTTTAATTGCGCCAGGGATTGACTTTTCTATAGTAAATTATTCAAAAACTAATTTTATACTGTCGCAAATTTTAATTGCGCCAGGGATTGCCTTTTCTATAGTAAATTATTCAAAAACTAATTTTCAACTGTCGCAAATTTTAATTACGCCAGGGATTGCCTTTTCTATAGTAAATTATTCAAAAACTAATTTTATACTGTCACAAATTTTAATTGCGCCAGGGATTGACTTTTCTATAGTAAATTATTCAAAAACTAATTTTATACTGTCACAAATTTTAATTGCGCCAGGGATTGACTTTTCTATAGTAAATTATTCAAAAAATAATTTTCAACTGTCACAAATTTTAAATATCCCAGGGATTGACTTTTCTATAGTAAATTATTCAAAAACTAATTTTATACTGTCGCAAATTTTAAATATCCCAGGGATTGCCTTTTCTATAGTAAATTATTCAAAAAATAATTTTATACTGTCACAAATTTTAATTACGCCAGGGATTGACTTTTCTATAGTAAATTATTCAAAAACTAATTTTATACTGTCACAAATTTTAATTGCGCCAGGGATTGCCTTTTCTATAGTAAATTATTCAAAAACTAATTTTATACTGTCGCAAATTTTAAATTTCCCAGGGATTGACTTTTCTATAGTAAATTATTCAAAAAATAATTTTCAACTGTCACAAATTTTAATTACGCCAGGGATTGCCTTTTCTATAGTAAATTATTCAAAAAATAATTTTCAACTGTCACAAATTTTAATTACGCCAGGGATTGACTTTTCTATAGTAAATTATTCAAAAAATAATTTTCAACTGTCACAAATTTTAAATATCCCAGGGATTGCCTTTTCTATAGTAAATTATTCAAAAACTAATTTTATACTGTCGCAAATTTTAATTACGCCAGGGATTGCCTTTTCTATAGTAAATTATTCAAAAAATAATTTTCAACTGTCACAAATTTTAATTACGCCAGGGATTGCCTTTTCTATAGTAAATTATTCAAAAAATAATTTTATACTGTCGCAAATTTTAAATATCCCAGGGATTGACTTTTCTATAGTAAATTATTCAAAAAATAATTTTCAACTGTCGCAAATTTTAATTACGCCAGGGATTGACTTTTCTATAGTAAATTATTCAAAAACTAATTTTATACTGTCGCAAATTTTAATTGCGCCAGGGATTGACTTTTCTATAGTAAATTATTCAAAAACTAATTTTATACTGTCGCAAATTTTAATTACGCCAGGGATTGCCTTTTCTATAGTAAATTATTCAAAAAATAATTTTCAACTGTCACAAATTTTAATTACGCCAGGGATTGCCTTTTCTATAGTAAATTATTCAAAAAATAATTTTCAACTGTCACAAATTTTAATTACGCCAGGGATTGCCTTTTCTATAGTAAATTATTCAAAAAATAATTTTCAACTGTCACAAATTTTAAATATCCCAGGGATTGACTTTTCTATAGTAAATTATTCAAAAACTAATTTTATACTGTCGCAAATTTTAAATATCCCAGGGATTGCCTTTTCTATAGTAAATTATTCAAAAAATAATTTTATACTGTCACAAATTTTAATTACGCCAGGGATTGACTTTTCTATAGTAAATTATTCAAAAACTAATTTTCAACTGTCACAAATTTTAATTACGCCAGGGATTGCCTTTTCTATAGTAAATTATTCAAAAAATAATTTTATACTGTCGCAAATTTTAAATATCCCAGGGATTGACTTTTCTATAGTAAATTATTCAAAAAATAATTTTATACTGTCACAAATTTTAATTACGCCAGGGATTGACTTTTCTATAGTAAATTATTCAAAAACTAATTTTCAACTGTCACAAATTTTAATTACGCCAGGGATTGCCTTTTCTATAGTAAATTATTCAAAAACTAATTTTATACTGTCACAAATTTTAATTGCGCCAGGGATTGCCTTTTCTATAGTAAATTATTCAAAAACTAATTTTATACTGTCGCAAATTTTAAATATCCCAGGGATTGACTTTTCTATAGTAAATTATTCAAAAAATAATTTTCAACTGTCACAAATTTTAAATATCCCAGGGATTGACTTTTCTATAGTAAATTATTCAAAAACTAATTTTATACTGTCGCAAATTTTAAATATCCCAGGGATTGCCTTTTCTATAGTAAATTATTCAAAAAATAATTTTATACTGTCACAAATTTTAATTACGCCAGGGATTGACTTTTCTATAGTAAATTATTCAAAAACTAATTTTATACTGTCACAAATTTTAATTGCGCCAGGGATTGCCTTTTCTATAGTAAATTATTCAAAAACTAATTTTATACTGTCGCAAATTTTAAATATCCCAGGGATTGACTTTTCTATAGTAAATTATTCAAAAAATAATTTTCAACTGTCACAAATTTTAATTACGCCAGGGATTGCCTTTTCTATAGTAAATTATTCAAAAAATAATTTTCAACTGTCGCAAATTTTAATTGCGCCAGGGATTGACTTTTCTATAGTAAATTATTCAAAAAATAATTTTATACTGTCGCAAATTTTAATTGCGCCAGGGATTGACTTTTCTATAGTAAATTATTCAAAAAATAATTTTATACTGTCACAAATTTTAATTGCGCCAGGGATTGACTTTTCTATAGTAAATTATTCAAAAAATAATTTTCAACTGTCACAAATTTTAATTACGCCAGGGATTGCCTTTTCTATAGTAAATTATTCAAAAAATAATTTTATACTGTCGCAAATTTTAAATATCCCAGGGATTGACTTTTCTATAGTAAATTATTCAAAAAATAATTTTCAACTGTCACAAATTTTGATTACGCCAGGGATTGCCTTTTCTATAGTAAATTATTCAAAAAATAATTTTCAACTGTCACAAATTTTAAATATCCCAGGGATTGACTTTTCTATAGTAAATTATTCAAAAACTAATTTTATACTGTCACAAATTTTAATTGCGCCAGGGATTGACTTTTCTATAGTAAATTATTCAAAAACTAATTTTATACTGTCGCAAATTTTAATTGCGCCAGGGATTGCCTTTTCTATAGTAAATTATTCAAAAACTAATTTTCAACTGTCGCAAATTTTAATTACGCCAGGGATTGCCTTTTCTATAGTAAATTATTCAAAAACTAATTTTATACTGTCACAAATTTTAATTGCGCCAGGGATTGACTTTTCTATAGTAAATTATTCAAAAACTAATTTTATACTGTCACAAATTTTAATTGCGCCAGGGATTGACTTTTCTATAGTAAATTATTCAAAAAATAATTTTATACTGTCGCAAATTTTAATTACGCCAGGGATTGCCTTTTCTATAGTAAATTATTCAAAAAATAATTTTATACTGTCGCAAATTTTAAATATCACAGGGATTGACTTTTCTATAGTAAATTATTCAAAAAATAATTTTCAACTGTCGCAAATTTTAATTGCGCCAGGGATTGCCTTTTCTATAGTAAATTATTCAAAAAATAATTTTATACTGTCGCAAATTTTAAATATCCCAGGGATTGACTTTTCTATAGTAAATTATTCAAAAAATAATTTTCAACTGTCACAAATTTTAATTACGCCAGGTATTGCCTTTTCTATAGTAAATTATTCAAAAAATAATTTTCAACTGTCACAAATTTTAATTACGCCAGGGATTGACTTTTCTATAGTAAATTATTCAAAAAATAATTTTCAACTGTCGCAAATTTTAATTGCGCCAGGGATTGACTTTTCTATAGTAAATTATTCAAAAAATAATTTTATACTGTCGCAAATTTTAATTACGCCAGGGATTGCCTTTTCTATAGTAAATTATTCAAAAAATAATTTTATACTGTCGCAAATTTTAAATATCCCAGGGATTGACTTTTCTATAGTAAATTATTCAAAAATAATTTTCAACTGTCACAAATTTTAATTACGCCAGGGATTGCCTTTTCTATAGTAAATTATTCAAAAAATAATTTTATACTGTCGCAAATTTTAAATATCCCAGGGATTGACTTTTCTATAGTAAATTATTCAAAAAATAATTTTCAACTGTCACAAATTTTAATTACGCCAGGGATTGCCTTTTCTATAGTAAATTATTCAAAAAATAATTTTCAACTGTCACAAATTTTAATTACGCCAGGGATTGACTTTTCTATAGTAAATTATTCAAAAAATAATTTTCAACTGTCGCAAATTTTAATTGCGCCAGGGATTGACTTTTCTATAGTAAATTATTCAAAAACTAATTTTATACTGTCACAAATTTAATTGCGCCAGGGATTGCCTTTTCTATAGTAAATTATTCAAAAAATAATTTTCAACTGTCACAAATTTTAAATATCCCAGGGATTGACTTTTCTATAGTAAATTATTCAAAAACTAATTTTATACTGTCGCAAATTTTAAATATCCCAGGGATTGCCTTTTCTATAGTAAATTATTCAAAAAATAATTTTATACTGTCACAAATTTTAATTACGCCAGGGATTGACTTTTCTATAGTAAATTATTCAAAAACTAATTTTATACTGTCACAAATTTTAATTGCGCCAGGGATTGCCTCTTCTATAGTAAATTATTCAAAAAACTAATTTTATACTGTCGCAAATTTTAAATATCCCAGGGATTGACTTTTCTATAGTAAATTATTCAAAAAATAATTTTCAACTGTCACAAATTTTAATTACGCCAGGGATTGCCTTTTCTATAGTAAATTATTCAAAAAATAATTTTCAACTGTCGCAAATTTTAATTGCGCCAGGGATTGACTTTTCTATAGTAAATTATTCAAAAAATAATTTTATACTGTCGCAAATTTTAATTGCGCCAGGGATTGTCTTTTCTATAGTAAATTATTCAAAAAATAATTTTATACTGTCACAAATTTTAATTGCGCCAGGGATTGACTTTTCTATAGTAAATTATTCAAAAACTAATTTTCAACTGTCACAAATTTTAATTACGCCAGGGATTGCCTTTTCTATAGTAAATTATTCAAAAAATAATTTTATACTGTCGCAAATTTTAAATATCCCAGGGATTGACTTTTCTATAGTAAATTATTCAAAAAATAATTTTCAACTGTCACAAATTTTAATTACGCCAGGGATTGCCTTTTCTATAGTAAATTATTCAAAAAATAATTTTCAACTGTCACAAATTTTAAATATCCCAGGGATTGACTTTTCTATAGTAAATTATTCAAAAACTAATTTTATACTGTCACAAATTTTAATTGCGCCAGGGATTGACTTTTCTATAGTAAATTATTCAAAAAACTAATTTTATACTGTCGCAAATTTTAATTGCGCCAGGGATTGCCTTTTCTATAGTAAATTATTCAAAACTAATTTTCAACTGTCGCAAATTTTAATTACGCCATTGATTGCCTTTTCTATAGTAAATTATTCAAAAACTAATTTTATACTGTCACAAATTTTAATTGCGCCAGGGATTGACTTTTCTATAGTAAATTATTCAAAAAACTAATTTTATACTGTCACAAATTTTAATTGCGCCAGGGATTGACTTTTCTATAGTAAATTATTCAAAAATAATTTTATACTGTCGCAAATTTTAATTACGCCAGGGATTGCCTTTTCTATAGTAAATTATTCAAAAACTAATTTTATACTGTCACAAATTTTAATTGCGCCAGGGATTGCCTTTTCTATAGTAAATTATTCAAAAACTAATTTTATACTGTCGCAAATTTTAAATATCCCAGGGATTGACTTTTCTATAGTAAATTATTCAAAAACTAATTTTCAACTGTCACAAATTTTAATTACGCCAGGGATTGCCTTTTCTATAGTAAATTATTCAAAAAATAATTTTATACTGTCGCAAATTTTAAATATCCCAGGGATTGACTTTTCTATAGTAAATTATTCAAAAAATAATTTTTCAACTGTCACAAATTTTAATTACGCCAGGGATTGCCTTTTCTATAGTAAATTATTCAAAAAAATAATTTTCAACTGTCACAAATTTTAAATATCCAGGGATTGACTTTTCTATAGTAAATTATTCAAAAACTAATTTTATACTGTCACAAATTTTAATTGCGCCAGGGATTGACTTTTCTATAGTAAATTATTCAAAAACTAATTTTATACTGTCGCAAATTTTAATTGCGCCAGGGATTGCCTTTTCTATAGTAAATTATTCAAAAACTAATTTTCAACTGTCGCAAATTTTAATTACGCCAGGGATTGCCTTTTCTATAGTAAATTATTCAAAAACTAATTTTATACTGTCACAAATTTTAATTGCGCCAGGGATTGACTTTTCTATAGTAAATTATTCAAAAACTAATTTTATACTGTCACAAATTTTAATTGCGCCAGGGATTGACTTTTCTATAGTAAATTATTCAAAAAATAATTTTATACTGTCGCAAATTTTAATTACGCCAGGGATTGCCTTTTCTATAGTAAATTATTCAAAAAATAATTTTATACTGTCGCAAATTTTAATTGCGCCAGGGATTGACTTTTCTATAGTAAATTATTCAAAAAATAATTTTATACTGTCACAAATTTTAATTACGCCAGGGATTGACTTTTCTATAGTAAATTATTCAAAAACTAATTTTCAACTGTCACAAATTTTAATTACGCCAGGGATTGCCTTTTCTATAGTAAATTATTCAAAAAATAATTTTATACTGTCGCAAATTTTAAATATCCCAGGGATTGACTTTTCTATAGTAAATTATTCAAAAAATAATTTTCAACTGTCACAAATTTTAATTACGCCAGGGATTGCCTTTTCTATAGTAAATTATTCAAAAAATAATTTTCAACTGTCACAAATTTTAAATATCCCAGGGATTGCCTTTTCTATAGTAAATTATTCAAAAAATAATTTTATACTTGCACAAATTTTAATTGCGCCAGGGATTGACTTTTCTATAGTAAATTATTCAAAAAATAATTTTCAACTGTCACAAATTTTAATTACGCCAGGGATTGCCTTTTCTATAGTAAATTATTCAAAAAATAATTTTCAACTGTCACAAATTTTAATTACGCCAGGGATTGCCTTTTCTATAGTAAATTATTCAAAAAATAATTTTATACTGTCACAAATTTTAATTGCGCCAGGGATTGACTTTTCTATAGTAAATTATTCAAAAAATAATTTTCAACTGTCACAAATTTTAATTGCGCCAGGGATTGACTTTTCTATAGTAAATTATTCAAAAAATAATTTTATACTGTCACAAATTTTAATTGCGCCAGGGATTGACTTTTCTATAGTAAATTATTCAAAAAATAATTTTCAACTGTCACAAATTTTAATTGCGCCAGGGATTGACTTTTCTATAGTAAATTATTCAAAAAATAATTTTATACTGTCGCAAATTTTAATTGCGCCAGGGATTGACTTTTCTATAGTAAATTATTCAAAAAATAATTTTATACTGTCACAAATTTTAATTACGCCAGGGATTGACTTTTCTATAGTAAATTATTCAAAAAATAATTTTCAACTGTCACAAATTTTAAATATCCCAGGGATTGACTTTTCTATAGTAAATTATTCAAAAACTAATTTTATACTGTCGCAAATTTTAATTACGCCAGGGATTGCCTTTTCTATAGTAAATTATTCAAAAAATAATTTTCAACTGTCACAAATTTTAATTACGCCAGGGATTGCCTTTTCTATAGTAAATTATTCAAAAAATAATTTTCAACTGTCACAAATTTTAAATATCCCAGGGATTGCCTTTTCTATAGTAAATTATTCAAAAAATAATTTTATACTGTCACAAATTTTAATTGCGCCAGGGATTGACTTTTCTATAGTAAATTATTCAAAAAATAATTTTCAACTGTCACAAATTTTAATTACGCCAGGGATTGCCTTTTCTATAGTAAATTATTCAAAAAATAATTTTCAACTGTCACAAATTTTAATTACGCCAGGGATTGCCTTTTCTATAGTAAATTATTCAAAAAATAATTTTCAACTGTCACAAATTTTAAATATCCCAGGGATTGACTTTTCTATAGTAAATTATTCAAAAACTAATTTTATACTGTCGCAAATTTTAAATATCCCAGGGATTGCCTTTTCTATAGTAAATTATTCAAAAAATAATTTTATACTGTCACAAATTTTAATTACGCCAGGGATTGACTTTTCTATAGTAAATTATTCAAAAACTAATTTTCAACTGTCACAAATTTTAATTACGCCAGGGATTGCCTTTTCTATAGTAAATTATTCAAAAAATAATTTTATACTGTCGCAAATTTTAAATATCCCAGGGATTGACTTTTCTATAGTAAATTATTCAAAAAATAATTTTCAACTGTCACAAATTTTAATTACGCCAGGGATTGCCTTTTCTATAGTAAATTATTCAAAAAATAATTTTCAACTGTCACAAATTTTAAATATCCCAGGGATTGACTTTTCTATAGTAAATTATTCAAAAACTAATTTTATACTGTCACAAATTTTAATTGCGCCAGGGATTGCCTTTTCTATAGTAAATTATTCAAAAAATAATTTTATACTGTCGCAAATTTTAAATATCCCAGGGATTGACTTTTCTATAGTAAATTATTCAAAAAATAATTTTATACTGTCGCAAATTTTAAATATCCCAGGGATTGACTTTTCTATAGTAAATTATTCAAAAACTAATTTTATACTGTCGCAAATTTTAAATATCCCAGGGATTGCCTTTTCTATAGTAAATTATTCAAAAAATAATTTTATACTGTCACAAATTTTAATTACGCCAGGGATTGACTTTTCTATAGTAAATTATTCAAAAACTAATTTTCAACTGTCACAAATTTTAATTACGCCAGGGATTGCCTTTTCTATAGTAAATTATTCAAAAAATAATTTTATACTGTCGCAAATTTTAAATATCCCAGGGATTGACTTTTCTATAGTAAATTATTCAAAAAATAATTTTCAACTGTCACAAATTTTAATTACGCCAGGGATTGCCTTTTCTATAGTAAATTATTCAAAAAATAATTTTCAACTGTCACAAATTTTAATTACGCCAGGGATTGACTTTTCTATAGTAAATTATTCAAAAAATAATTTTCAACTGTCGCAAATTTTAATTGCGCCAGGGATTGACTTTTCTATAGTAAATTATTCAAAAACTAATTTTATACTGTCACAAATTTTAATTGCGCCAGGGATTGCCTTTTCTATAGTAAATTATTCAAAAAATAATTTTCAACTGTCACAAATTTTAAATATCCCAGGGATTGACTTTTCTATAGTAAATTATTCAAAAACTAATTTTATACTGTCGCAAATTTTAAATATCCCAGGGATTGCCTTTTCTATAGTAAATTATTCAAAAAATAATTTTATACTGTCACAAATTTTAATTACGCCAGGGATTGACTTTTCTATAGTAAATTATTCAAAAACTAATTTTATACTGTCACAAATTTTAATTGCGCCAGGGATTGCCTTTTCTATAGTAAATTATTCAAAAACTAATTTTATACTGTCGCAAATTTTAAATATCCCAGGGATTGACTTTTCTATAGTAAATTATTCAAAAAATAATTTTCAACTGTCACAAATTTTAATTACGCCAGGGATTGCCTTTTCTATAGTAAATTATTCAAAAAATAATTTTCAACTGTCGCAAATTTTAATTGCGCCAGGGATTGACTTTTCTATAGTAAATTATTCAAAAAATAATTTTATACTGTCACAAATTTTAATTGCGCCAGGGATTGACTTTTCTATAGTAAATTATTCAAAAACTAATTTTATACTGTCGCAAATTTTAAATATCCCAGGGATTGCCTTTTCTATAGTAAATTATTCAAAAAATAATTTTATACTGTCACAAATTTTAATTGCGCCAGGGATTGACTTTTCTATAGTAAATTATTCAAAAACTAATTTTATACTGTCGCAAATTTTAATTGCGCCAGGGATTGCCTTTTCTATAGTAAATTATTCAAAAACTAATTTTATACTGTCGCAAATTTTAAATATCCCAGGGATTGCCTTTTCTATAGTAAATTATTCAAAAAATAATTTTATACTGTCACAAATTTTAATTACGCCAGGGATTGACTTTTCTATAGTAAATTATTCAAAAACTAATTTTATACTGTCACAAATTTTAATTGCGCCAGGGATTGCCTTTTCTATAGTAAATTATTCAAAAACTAATTTTATCCTGTCGCAAATTTTAAATATCCCAGGGATTGACTTTTCTATAGTAAATTATTCAAAAAATAATTTTCAACTGTCACAAATTTTAATTACGCCAGGGATTGCCTTTTCTATAGTAAATTATTCAAAAAATAATTTTCAACTGTCACAAATTTTAATTACGCCAGGGATTGACTTTTCTATAGTAAATTATTCAAAAAATAATTTTCAACTGTCACAAATTTTAAATATCCCAGGGATTGCCTTTTCTATAGTAAATTATTCAAAAACTAATTTTATACTGTCGCAAATTTTAATTACGCCAGGGATTGACTTTTCTATAGTAAATTATTCAAAAACTAATTTTATACTGTCACAAATTTTAATTGCGCCAGGGATTGCCTTTTCTATAGTAAATTATTCAAAAACTAATTTTATACTGTCGCAAATTTTAATTACGCCAGGGATTGACTTTTCTATAGTAAATTATTCAAAAACTAATTTTATACTGTCACAAATTTTAATTGCGCCAGGGATTGCCTTTTCTATAGTAAATTATTCAAAAACTAATTTTATACAGTCACAAATTTTAAATATCCCAGGGATTGCCTTTTCTATAGTAAATTATTCAAAAACTAATTTTATACTGTCGCAAATTTTAATTACGCCAGGGATTGACTTTTCTATAGTAAATTATTCAAAAACTAATTTTATACTGTCGCAAATTTTAAATATCCCAGGGATTGCCTTTTCTATAGTAAATTATTCAAAAAATAATTTTATACTGTCACAAATTTTAATTACGCCAGGGATTGACTTTTCTATAGTAAATTATTCAAAAACTAATTTTATACTGTCACAAATTTTAATTGCGCCAGGGATTGCCTTTTCTATAGTAAATTATTCAAAAACTAATTTTATACTGTCGCAAATTTTAAATATCCCAGGGATTGACTTTTCTATAGTAAATTATTCAAAAAATAATTTTCAACTGTCACAAATTTTAATTACGCCAGGGATTGCCTTTTCTATAGTAAATTATTCAAAAAATAATTTTCAACTGTCGCAAATTTTAATTGCGCCAGGGATTGACTTTTCTATAGTAAATTATTCAAAAAATAATTTTATACTGTCACAAATTTTAATTGCGCCAGGGATTGACTTTTCTATAGTAAATTATTCAAAAACTAATTTTATACTGTCGCAAATTTTAAATATCCCAGGGATTGCCTTTTCTATAGTAAATTATTCAAAAAATAATTTTATACTGTCACAAATTTTAATTGCGCCAGGGATTGACTTTTCTATAGTAAATTATTCAAAAAATAATTTTCAACTGTCGCAAATTTTAATTGCGCCAGGGATTGACTTTTCTATAGTAAATTATTCAAAAAATAATTTTATACTGTCACATATTTTAATTACGCCAGGGATTGACTTTTCTATAGTAAATTATTCAAAAACTAATTTTCAACTGTCACAAATTTTAATTACGCCAGGGATTGCCTTTTCTATAGTAAATTATTCAAAAAATAATTTTATACTGTCGCAAATTTTAAATATCCCAGGGATTGACTTTTCTATAGTAAATTATTCAAAAAATAATTTTAACTGTCACAAATTTTAATTACGCCAGGGATTGCCTTTTCTATAGTAAATTATTCAAAAAATAATTTTCAACTGTCACAAATTTTAAATATCCCAGGGATTGACTTTTCTATAGTAAATTATTCAAAAACTAATTTTATACTGTCACAAATTTTAATTGCGCCAGGGATTGACTTTTCTATAGTAAATTATTCAAAAACTAATTTTATACTGTCGCAAATTTTAATTGCGCCAGGGATTGCCTTTTCTATAGTAAATTATTCAAAAACTAATTTTCAACTGTCGCAAATTTTAATTACGCCAGGGATTGCCTTTTCTATAGTAAATTATTCAAAAACTAATTTTATACTGTCACAAATTTTAATTGCGCCAGGGATTGACTTTTCTATAGTAAATTATTCAAAAACTAATTTTATACTGTCACAAATTTTAATTGCGCCAGGGATTGACTTTTCTATAGTAAATTATTCAAAAAATAATTTTATACTGTCGCAAATTTTAATTACGCCAGGGATTGCCTTTTCTATAGTAAATTATTCAAAAAATAATTTTATACTGTCGCAAATTTTAAATATCCCAGGGATTGACTTTTCTATAGTAAATTATTCAAAAAATAATTTTCAACTGTCGCAAATTTTAATTGCGCCAGGGATTGACTTTTCTATAGTTAATTATTCAAAAACTAATTTTATACTGTCGCAAATTTTAAATATCCCAGGGATTGCCTTTTCTATAGTAAATTATTCAAAAAATAATTTTATACTGTCACAAATTTTAATTGCGCCAGGGATTGACTTTTCTATAGTAAATTATTCAAAAACTAATTTTATACTGTCGCAAATTTTAATTGCGCCAGGGATTGCCTTTTCTATAGTAAATTATTCAAAAACTAATTTTCAACTGTCGCAAATTTTAATTACGCCAGGGATTGACTTTTCTATAGTAAATTATTCAAAAACTAATTTTATACTGTCACAAATTTTAATTGCGCCAGGGATTGACTTTTCTATAGTAAATTATTCAAAAACTAATTTTATACTGTCACAAATTTTAATTACGCCAGGGATTGACTTTTCTATAGTAAATTATTCAAAAAATAATTTTCAACTGTCACAAATTTTAAATATCCCAGGGATTGCCTTTTCTATAGTAAATTATTCAAAAACTAATTTTATACTGTCGCAAATTTTAATTACGCCAGGGATTGACTTTTCTATAGTAAATTATTCAAAAACTAATTTTATACTGTCACAAATTTTAATTGCGCCAGGGATTGCCTTTTCTATAGTAAATTATTCAAAAACTAATTTTATACTGTCGCAAATTTTAATTACGCCAGGGATTGACTTTTCTATAGTAAATTATTCAAAAACTAATTTTATACTGTCACAAATTTTAATTGCGCCAGGGATTGCCTTTTCTATAGTAAATTATTCAAAAACTAATTTTATACTGTCACAAATTTTAAATATCCCAGGGATTGCCTTTTCTATAGTAAATTATTCAAAAACTAATTTTATACTGTCGCAAATTTTAATTACGCCAGGGATTGACTTTTCTATAGTAAATTATTCAAAAACTAATTTTATACTGTCGCAAATTTTAAATATCCCAGGGATTGCCTTTTCTATAGTAAATTATTCAAAAAATAATTTTATACTGTCACAAATTTTAATTACGCCAGGGATTGACTTTTCTATAGTAAATTATTCAAAAACTAATTTTATACTGTCACAAATTTTAATTGCGCCAGGGATTGCCTTTTCTATAGTAAATTATTCAAAAACTAATTTTATACTGTCGCAAATTTTAAATATCCCAGGGATTGACTTTTCTATAGTAAATTATTCAAAAAATAATTTTCAACTGTCGCAAATTTTAATTGCGCCAGGGATTGACTTTTCTATAGTAAATTATTCAAAAACTAATTTTATACTGTCGCAAATTTTAAATATCCCAGGGATTGCCTTTTCTATAGTAAATTATTCAAAAAATAATTTTATACTGTCACAAATTTTAATTGCGCCAGGGATTGACTTTTCTATAGTAAATTATTCAAAAACTAATTTTATACTGTCGCAAATTTTAATTGCGCCAGGGATTGCCTTTTCTATAGTAAATTATTCAAAAACTAATTTTCAACTGTCGCAAATTTTAATTACGCCAGGGATTGACTTTTCTATAGTAAATTATTCAAAAAATAATTTTCAACTGTCACAAATTTTAATTACGCCAGGGATTGCCTTTTCTATAGTAAATTATTCAAAAAATAATTTTCAACTGTCACAAATTTTAATTACGCCAGGGATTGACTTTTCTATAGTAAATTATTCAAAAAATAATTTTCAACTGTCACAAATTTTAAATATCCCAGGGATTGCCTTTTCTATAGTAAATTATTCAAAAACTAATTTTATACTGTCGCAAATTTTAATTACGCCAGGGATTGACTTTTCTATAGTAAATTATTCAAAAACTAATTTTATACTGTCACAAATTTTAATTGCGCCAGGGATTGCCTTTTCTATAGTAAATTATTCAAAAACTAATTTTATACTGTCGCAAATTTTAATTACGCCAGGGATTGACTTTTCTATAGTAAATTATTCAAAAACTAATTTTATACTGTCACAAATTTTAATTGCGCCAGGGATTGCCTTTTCTATAGTAAATTATTCAAAAACTAATTTTATACTGTCACAAATTTTAAATATCCCAGGGATTGCCTTTTCTATAGTAAATTATTCAAAAACTAATTTTATACTGTCGCAAATTTTAATTACGCCAGGGATTGACTTTTCTATAGTAAATTATTCAAAAACTAATTTTATACTGTCGCAAATTTTAAATATCCCAGGGATTGCCTTTTCTATAGTAAATTATTCAAAAAATAATTTTATACTGTCACAAATTTTAATTACGCCAGGGATTGACTTTTCTATAGTAAATTATTCAAAAACTAATTTTATACTGTCACAAATTTTAATTGCGCCAGGGATTGCCTTTTCTATTGTAAATTATTCAAAAACTAATTTTATACTGTCGCAAATTTTAAATATCCCAGGGATTGACTTTTCTATAGTAAATTATTCAAAAAATAATTTTCAACTGTCACAAATTTTAATTACGCCAGGGATTGCCTTTTCTATAGTAAATTATTCAAAAAATAATTTTCAACTGTCGCAAATTTTAATTGCGCCAGGGATTGACTTTTCTATAGTAAATTATTCAAAAAATAATTTTATACTGTCACAAATTTTAATTGCGCCAGGGATTGACTTTTCTATAGTAAATTATTCAAAAACTAATTTTATACTGTCGCAAATTTTAAATATCCCAGGGATTGCCTTTTCTATAGTAAATTATTCAAAAAATAATTTTATACTGTCACAAATTTTAATTGCGCCAGGGATTGACTTTTCTATAGTAAATTATTCAAAAAATAATTTTCAACTGTCGCAAATTTTAATTGCGCCAGGGATTGACTTTTCTATAGTAAATTATTCAAAAAATAATTTTATACTGTCACAAATTTTAATTACGCCAGGGATTGACTTTTCTATAGTAAATTATTCAAAAACTAATTTTCAACTGTCACAAATTTTAATTACGCCAGGGATTGCCTTTTCTATAGTAAATTATTCAAAAAATAATTTTCAACTGTCGCAAATTTTAATTACGCCAGGGATTGACTTTTCTATAGTAAATTATTCAAAAACTAATTTTATACTGTCACAAATTTTAATTACGCCAGGGATTGCCTTTTCTATAGTAAATTATTCAAAAAATAATTTTATACTGTCACAAATTTTAATTGCGCCAGGGATTGACTTTTCTATAGTAAATTATTCAAAAAATAATTTTCAACTGTCGCAAATTTTAATTGCGCCAGGGATTGACTTTTCTATAGTAAATTATTCAAAAAATAATTTTATACTGTCACAAATTTTAATTACGCCAGGGATTGACTTTTCTATAGTAAATTATTCAAAAACTAATTTTATACTGTCACAAATTTTAATTGCGCCAGGGATTGCCTTTTCTATAGTAAATTATTCAAAAACTAATTTTATACTGTCGCAAATTTTAATTACGCCACGGATTGACTTTTCTATAGTAAATTATTCAAAAAATAATTTTCAACTGTCGCAAATTTTAATTACGCCAGGGATTGCCTTTTCTATAGTAAATTATTCAAAAACTAATTTTATACTGTCACAAATTTTAATTGCGCCAGGGATTGACTTTTCTATAGTAAATTATTCAAAAAATAATTTTATACTGTCGCAAATTTTAATTACGCCAGGGATTGCCTTTTCTATAGTAAATTATTCAAAAAATAATTTTCAACTGTCGCAAATTTTAATTGCGCCAGGGATTGACTTTTCTATAGTAAATTATTCAAAAAATAATTTTATACTGTCACAAATTTTAATTACGCCAGGGATTGACTTTTCTATAGTAAATTATTCAAAAACTAATTTTCAACTGTCACAAATTTTAATTACGCCAGGGATTGCCTTTTCTATAGTAAATTATTCAAAAAATAATTTTCAACTGTCACAAATTTTAATTGCGCCAGGGATTGACTTTTCTATAGTAAATTATTCAAAAAATAATTTTATACTGTCACAAATTTTAATTGCGCCAGGGATTGACTTTTCTATAGTAAATTATTCAAAAACTAATTTTATACTGTCGCAAATTTTAAATATCCCAGGGATTGCCTTTTCTATAGTAAATTATTCAAAAAATAATTTTATACTGTCACAAATTTTAATTGCGCCAGGGATTGACTTTTCTATAGTAAATTATTCAAAAAATAATTTTCAACTGTCGCAAATTTTAATTGCGCCAGGGATTGACTTTTCTATAGTAAATTATTCAAAAAATAATTTTATACTGTCACAAATTTTAATTACGCCAGGGATTGACTTTTCTATAGTAAATTATTCAAAAACTAATTTTATACTGTCACAAATTTTAATTGCGCCAGGGATTGCCTTTTCTATAGTAAATTATTCAAAAACTAATTTTATACTGTCGCAAATTTTAATTACGCCAGGGATTGACTTTTCTATAGTAAATTATTCAAAAACTAATTTTATACTGTCACAAATTTTAAATATCCCAGGGATTGCCTTTTCTATAGTAAATTATTCAAAAAATAATTTTATACTGTCACAAATTTTAATTGCGCCAGGGATTGACTTTTCTATAGTAAATTATTCAAAAAATAATTTTCAACTGTCGCAAATTTTAATTGCGCCAGGGATTGACTTTTCTATAGTAAATTATTCAAAAAATAATTTTATACTGTCACAAATTTTAATTGCGCCAGGGATTGACTTTTCTATAGTAAATTATTCAAAAACTAATTTTATACTGTCACAAATTTTAATTGCGCCAGGGATTGCCTTTTCTATAGTAAATTATTCAAAAACTAATTTTATACTGTCGCAAATTTTAATTACGCCAGGGATTGACTTTTCTATAGTAAATTATTCAAAAACTAATTTTATACTGTCACAAATTTTAATTACGCCAGGGATTGCCTTTTCTATAGTAAATTATTCAAAAACTAATTTTATACTGTCACAAATTTTAATTGCGCCAGGGATTGACTTTTCTATAGTAAATTATTCAAAAACTAATTTTATACTGTCACAAATTTTAAATATCCCAGGGATTGACTTTTCTATAGTAAATTATTCAAAAAATAATTTTATACTGTCACAAATTTTAATTGCGCCAGGGATTGACTTTTCTATAGTAAATTATTCAAAAAATAATTTTATACTGTCACAAATTTTAATTGCGCCAGGGATTGACTTTTCTATAGTAAATTATTCAAAAACTAATTTTATACTGTCACAAATTTTCATTACGCCAGGGATTGACTTTTCTATAGTAAATTATTCAAAAAATAATTTTATACTGTCGCAAATTTTAATTACGCCAGGGATTGCCTTTTCTATAGTAAATTATTCAAAAAATAATTTTCAACTGTCACAAATTTTAATTACGCCAGGGATTGCCTTTTCTATAGTAAATTATTCAAAAAATAATTTTCAACTGTCACAAATTTTAAATATCCCAGGGATTGACTTTTCTATAGTAAATTATTCAAAAACTAATTTTATACTGTCACAAATTTTAAATATCCCAGGGATTGACTTTTCTATAGTAAATTATTCAAAAAATAATTTTATACTGTCGCAAATTTTAAATATCCCAGGGATTGACTTTTCTATAGTAAATTATTCAAAAACTAATTTTATACTGTCGCAAATTTTAAATATCCCAGGGATTGACTTTTCTATAGTAAATTATTCAAAAAATAATTTTCAACTGTCACAAATTTTAAATATCCCAGGGATTGACTTTTCTATAGTAAATTATTCAAAAAATAATTTTCAACTGTCACAAATTTTAATTACGCCAGGGATTGCCTTTTCTATAGTAAATTATTCAAAAACTAATTTTATACTGTCGCTAATTTTAAATATCCCAGGGATTGCCTTTTCTATAGTAAATTATTCAAAAACTAATTTTCAACTGTCACAAATTTTAATTACGCCAGGGATTGCCTTTTCTATAGTAAATTATTCAAAAACTAATTTTATACTGTCACAAATTTTAATTGCGCCAGGGATTGACTTTTCTATAGTAAATTATTCAAAAAATAATTTTCAACTGTCACAAATTTTAAATATCCCAGGGATTGACTTTTCTATAGTAAATTATTCAAAAACTAATTTTATACTGTCGCAAATTTTAATTACGCCAGGGATTGACTTTTCTATAGTAAATTATTCAAAAAATAATTTTCAACTGTCACAAATTTTAATTACGCCAGGGATTGACTTTTCTATAGTAAATTATTCAAAAACTAATTTTATACTGTCGCAAATTTTAAATATCCCAGGGATTGCCTTTTCTATAGTAAATTATTCAAAAACTAATTTTCAACTGTCACAAATTTTAATTACGCCAGGGATTGCCTTTTCTATAGTAAATTATTCAAAAACTAATTTTATACTGTCACAAATTTTAATTGCGCCAGGGATTGACTTTTCTATAGTAAATTATTCAAAAAATAATTTTATACTGTCGCAAATTTTAATTACGCCAGGGATTGCCTTTTCTATAGTAAATTATTCAAAAAATAATTTTCAACTGTCGCAAATTTTAATTGCGCCAGGGATTGACTTTTCTATAGTAAATTATTCAAAAAATAATTTTATACTGTCACAAATTTTAATTACGCCAGGGATTGACTTTTCTATAGTAAATTATTCAAAAACTAATTTTCAACTGTCACAAATTTTAATTACGCCAGGGATTGCCTTTTCTATAGTAAATTATTCAAAAAATAATTTTCAACTGTCACAAATTTTAATTGCGCCAGGGATTGACTTTTCTATAGTAAATTATTCAAAAAATAATTTTATACTGTCACAAATTTTAATTGCGCCAGGGATTGACTTTTCTATAGTAAATTATTCAAAAACTAATTTTATACTGTCGCAAATTTTAAATATCCCAGGGATTGCCTTTTCTATAGTAAATTATTCAAAAAATAATTTTATACTGTCACAAATTTTAATTGCGCCAGGGATTGACTTTTCTATAGTAAATTATTCAAAAAATAATTTTCAACTGTCGCAAATTTTAATTGCGCCAGGGATTGACTTTTCTATAGTAAATTATTCAAAAAATAATTTTATACTGTCACAAATTTTAATTACGCCAGGGATTGACTTTTCTATAGTAAATTATTCAAAAACTAATTTTATACTGTCACAAATTTTAAATATCCCAGGGATTGACTTTTCTATAGTAAATTATTCAAAAACTAATTTTATACTGTCGCAAATTTTAATTACGCCAGGGATTGACTTTTCTATAGTAAATTATTCAAAAATAATTTTCAACTGTCACAAATTTTAATTACGCCAGGGATTGACTTTTCTATAGTAAATTATTCAAAAACTAATTTTATACTGTCGCAAATTTTAAATATCCCAGGGATTGACTTTTCTATAGTAAATTATTCAAAAAATAATTTTCAACTGTCACAAATTTTAATTACGCCAGGGATTGCCTTTTCTATAGTAAATTATTCAAAAAATAATTTTCAACTGTCACAAATTTTAAATATCCCAGGGATTGACTTTTCTATAGTACATTATTCAAAAAATAATTTTATACTGTCGCAAATTTTAATTACGCCAGGGATTGCCTTTTCTATAGTAAATTATTCAAAAAATAATTTTCAACTGTCGCAAATTTTAATTGCGCCAGGGATTGACTTTTCTATAGTAAATTATTCAAAAAATAATTTTATACTGTCACAAATTTTAATTACGCCAGGGATTGACTTTTCTATAGTAAATTATTCAAAAACTAATTTTCAACTGTCACAAATTTTAATTACGCCAGGGATTGCCTTTTCTATAGTAAATTATTCAAAAAATAATTTTCAACTGTCACAAATTTTAATTACGCCAGGGATTGCCTTTTCTATAGTAAATTATTCAAAAAATAATTTTCAACTGTCACAAATTTTAATTACGCCAGGGATTGCCTTTTCTATAGTAAATTATTCAAAAAATAATTTTCAACTGTCACAAATTTTAAATATCCCAGGGATTGACTTTTCTATAGTAAATTATTCAAAAACTAATTTTATACTGTCACAAATTTTAATTACGCCAGGGATTGACTTTTCTATAGTAAATTATTCAAAAAATAATTTTATACTGTCCCAAATTTTAAATACGCCAGGGATTGCCTTTTCTATAGTAAATTATTCAAAAAATAATTTTCAACTGTCACAAATTTTAATTACGCCAGGGATTGCCTTTTCTATAGTAAATTATTCAAAAAATAATTTTCAACTGTCACAAATTTTAATTACGCCAGGGATTGCCTTTTCTATAGTAAATTATTCAAAAAATAATTTTCAACTGTCACAAATTTTAAATATCCCAGGGATTGACTTTTCTATAGTAAATTATTCAAAAACTAATTTTATACTGTCGCAAATTTTAAATATCCCAGGGATTGACTTTTCTATAGTAAATTATTCAAAAAATAATTTTCAACTGTCACAAATTTTAAATATCCCAGGGATTGACTTATCTATAGTAATTAAAATTTGCGACAGTATAAAATTAGTTTTTGAATAATTTACTATTGAAAAGTCAATCCCTGGGATATTTAAAATTTGTGACAGTTGAAAATTATTTTTTGAATAATTTACTATAGAAAAGTCAATCCCTGGCGTAATTAAAATTTGTGACAGTATAAAATTATTTTTTGAATAATTTACTATAGAAAAGGCAATCCCTGGGATATTTAAAATTTGCGACAGTATAAAATTAATTTTTGAATAATTTACTATAGAAAAGTCAATCCCTGGGATATTTAAAATTTGCGACAGTATAAAATTATTTTTTGAATAATTTACTATAGAAAAGGCAATCCCTGGCGTAATTAAAATTTGTGACAGTTGAAAATTATTTTTTGAATAATTTACTATAGAAAAGGCAATCCCTGGCGTAATTAAAATTTGTGACAGTATAAAATTATTTTTTGAATATTTTACTATAGAAAAGGCAATCCCTGGGATATTTAAAATTTGCGACAGTTGAAAATTATTTTTTGAATAATTTACTATAGAAAAGGCAATCCCTGGGATATTTAAAATTTGTGACAGTTGAAAATTATTTTTTGAATAATTTACTATAGAAAAGGCAATCCCTGGCGCAATTAAAATTTGTGACAGTATAAAATTAGTTTTTGAATAATTTACTATAGAAAAGTCAATCCCTGGGATATTTAAAATTTGCGACAGTATAAAATTAGTTTTTGAATAATTTACTATAGAAAAGGCAATCCCTGGCGCAATTAAAATTTGTGACAGTATAAAATTAGTTTTTGAATAATTTACTATAGAAAAAGTCAATCCCTGGCGTAATTAAAATTTGTGACAGTATAAAATTATTTTTTGAATAATTTACTATAGAAAAGGCAATCCCTGGCGTAATTAAAATTTGTGACAGTTGAAAATTATTTTTTGAATAATTTACTATAGAAAAGTCAATCCCTGGCGTAATTAAAATTTGTGACAGTTGAAAATTAGTTTTTGAATAATTTACTATAGAAAAGGCAATCCCTGGCGTAATTAAAATTTGTGACAGTTGAAAATTATTTTTTGAATAATTTACTATAGAAAATTGACAGTATAAAATTATTTTTTGAATAATTTACTATAGAAAAGGCAATCCCTGGGATATTTAAAATTTGCGACAGTTGAAAATTATTTTTTGAATAATTTACTATAGAAAAGGCAATCCCTGGGGATATTTAAAATTTGTGACAGTTGAAAATTATTTTTTGAATAATTTACTATAGAAAAGGCAATCCCTGGCGTAATTAAAATTTGTGACAGTTGAAAATTATTTTTTGAATAATTTACTATAGAAAAGGCAATCCCTGGCGTAATTAAAATTTGTGACAGTTGAAAATTATTTTTTGAATAATTTACTATAGAAAAGGCAATCCCTGGGATATTTATAATTTGCGACAGTTGAAAATTATTTTTTGAATAATTTACTATAGAAAAGTCAATCCCTGGGATATTTAAAATTTGTGACAGTATAAAATTAGTTTTTGAATAATTTACTATAGAAAAGGCAATCCCTGGCGTAATTAAAATTTGTGACAGTATAAAATTAGTTTTTGAATAATTTACTATAGAAAAGTCAATCCCTAATTTTATACTGTCACAAATTTTAAATATCCCAGGGATTGCCTTTTCTATAGTAAATTATTCAAAAAATAATTTTCAACTGTCACAAATTTTAATTACGCCAGGGATTGACTTTTCTATAGTAAATTATTCAAAAAATAATTTTCAACTGTCACAAATTTTAATTACGCCAGGGATTGCCTTTTCTATAGTAAATTATTCAAAAAATAATTTTATACTGTCACAAATTTTAATTACGCCAGGGATTGCCTTTTCTATAGTAAATTATTCAAAAACTAATTTTCAACTGTCGCAAATTTTAAATATCCCAGGGATTGCCTTTTCTATAGTAAATTATTCAAAAAATAATTTTATACTGTCACAAATTTTAATTACGCCAGGGATTGCCTTTTCTATAGTAAATTATTCAAAAACTAATTTTATACTGTCGCAAATTTTAAATATCCCAGGGATTGACTTTTCTATAGTAAATTATTCAAAAAATAATTTTCAACTGTCACAAATTTTAATTACGCCAGGGATTGCCTTTTCTATAGTAAATTATTCAAAAACTAATTTTCAACTGTCACAAATTTTAATTGCGCCTGGGATTGACTTTTCTATAGTAAATTATTCAAAAACTAATTTATACTGTCACAAATTTTAATTACGCCAGGGATTGACTTTTCTATAGTAAATTATTCAAAAAATAATTTTCAACTGTCACAAATTTTAAATATCCCAGGGATTGACTTTTCTATAGTAAATTATTCAAAAACTAATTTTATACTGTCACAAATTTTAAATATCCCAGGGATTGACTTTTCTATAGTAAATTATTCAAAAAAATAATTTTATACTGTCGCAAATTTTAAATATCCCAGGGATTGACTTTTCTATAGTAAATTATTCAAAAACTAATTTTATACTGTCGCAAATTTTAAATATCCCAGGGATTGACTTTTCTATAGTAAATTATTCAAAAAATAATTTTCAACTGTCACAAATTTTAATTACGCCAGGGATTGCCTTTTCTATAGTAAATTATTCAAAAACTAATTAAAATTTGTGACAGTATAAAATTAGTTTTTGAATAATTTACTATAGAAAAGTCGATCCCTGGCGTAATTAAAATTTGTGACAGTATAAAATTAGTTTTTGAATAATTTACTATAGAAAAGTCAATCCCAGGCGCAATTAAAATTTGTGACAGTTGAAAATTAGTTTTTGAATAATTTACTATAGAAAAGGCAATCCCTGGCGTAATTAAAATTTGTGACAGTTGAAAATTATTTTTTGAATAATTTACTATAGAAAAGTCAATCCCTGGGATATTTAAAATTTGCGACAATATAAAATTAGTTTTTGAATAATTTACTATAGAAAAGGCAATCCCTGGGATATTTAAAATTTGCGACAGTTGAAAATTAGTTTTTGAATAATTTACTATAGAAAAGGCAATCCCTGGCGTAATTAAAATTTGTGACAGTATAAAATTAGTTTTTGAATAATTTACTATAGAAAAGTCAATCCCTGGGATATTTAAAATTTGTGACAGTATAAAATTATTTTTTGAATAATTTACTATAGAAAAGGCAATCCCTGGCGCAATTAAAATTTGTGACAGTTGAAAATTAGTTTTTGAATAATTTACTATAGAAAAGGCAATCCCTGGCGTAATTAAAATTTGTGACAGTATAAAATTATTTTTTGAATAATTTACTATAGAAAAGGCAATCCCTGGCGTAATTAAAATTTGTGACAGTTGAAAATTATTTTTTGAATAATTTACTATAGAAAAGTCAATCCCTGGCGTAATTAAAATTTGTGACAGTTGAAAATTAGTTTTTTGAATAATTTACTATAGAAAAGGCAATCCCTGGCGTAATTAAAATTTGTGACAGTTGAAAATTATTTTTTGAATAATTTACTATAGAAAATTGACAGTATAAAATTATTTTTTGAATAATTTACTATAGAAAAGGCAATCCCTGGGATATTTAAAATTTGCGACAGTTGAAAATTATTTTTTGAATAATTTACTATAGAAAAGGCAATCCCTGGGATATTTAAAATTTGTGACAGTATAAAATTAGTTTTTGAATAATTTACTATAGAAAAGGCAATCCCTGGCGTAATTAAAATTTGTGACAGTATAAAATTAGTTTTTGAATAATTTACTATAGAAAAGTCAATCCCTGGCGTAATTAAAATTTGTGACAGTATAAATTAGTTTTTGAATAATTTACTATAGAAAAGTCAATCCCAGGCGCAATTAAAATTTGTGACAGTTGAAAATTAGTTTTTGAATAATTTACTATAGAAAAGGCAATCCCTGGCGTAATTAAAATTTGTGACAGTTGAAAATTATTTTTTGAATAATTTACTATAGAAAAGTCAATCCCTGGGATATTTAAAATTTGCGACAGTATAAAATTAGTTTTTGAATAATTTACTATAGAAAAGGCAATCCCTGGGATATTTAAAATTTGCGACAGTTGAAAATTAGTTTTTGAATAATTTACTATAGAAAAGGCAATCCCTGGCGTAATTAAAATTTGTGACAGTTGAAAATTATTTTTTGAATAGTAAATAACTAAAATTTGCGACAGTATAAAATTAGTTTTTGAATAATTTACTATAGAAAAGTCAATCCCTGGGATATTTAAAATTTGTGACAGTATAAAATTAGTTTTTGAATAATTTACTATAGAAAAGGCAATCCCTGGCGTAATTAAAATTTGTGACAGTATAAAATTAGTTTTTGAATAATTTACTATAGAAAAGTCAATCCCTGGGATATTTAAAATTTGTGACAGTATAAAATTATTTTTTGAATAATTTACTATAGAAAAGGCAATCCCTGGCGCAATTAAAATTTGTGACAGTTGAAAATTAGTTTTTGAATAATTTACTATAGAAAAGGCAATCCTGGCGTAATTAAAATTTGTGACAGTTGAAAATTATTTTTTGAATAATTTACTATAGAAAAGTCAATCCCTGGGATATTTAAAATTTGCGACAGTATAAAATTAGTTTTTGAATAATTTACTATAGAAAAGGCAATCCCTGGCGCAATTAAAATTTGTGACAGTTGAAAATTAGTTTTTGAATAATTTACTATAGAAAAGGCAATCCCTGGCGTAATTAAAATTTGTGACAGTTGAAAATTATTTTTTGAATAATTTACTATAGAAAAGGCAATCCCTGGCGTAATTAAAATTTGTGACAGTTGAAAATTATTTTTTGAATAATTTACTATAGAAAAGGCAATCCCTGGCGTAATTAAAATTTGTGACAGTTGAAAATTATTTTTTGAATAATTTACTATAGAAAAGTCAATCCCTGGCGTAATTAAAATTTGTGACAGTATAAAATTAGTTTTTGAATAATTTACTATAGAAAAGTCAATCCCTGGGATATTTAAAATTTGCGACAGTTGAAAATTAGTTTTTGAATAATTTACTATAGAAAAGGCAATCCCTGGCGTAATTAAAATTTGTGACAGTATAAAATTAGTTTTTGAATAATTTACTATAGAAAAGTCAATCCCTGGGATATTTAAAATTTGTGACAGTATAAAATTATTTTTTGAATAATTTACTATAGAAAAGGCAATCCCTGGCGCAATTAAAATTTGTGACAGTTGAAAATTAGTTTTTGAATAATTTACTATAGAAAAGGCAATCCCTGGCGTAATTAAAATTTGCGACAGTATAAAATTAGTTTTTGAATAATTTACTATAGAAAAGTCAATCCCTGGGATATTTAAAATTTGTGACAGTATAAAATTATTTTTTGAATAATTTACTATAGAAAAGTCAATCCCTGGGATATTTAAAATTTGCGACAGTATAAAATTAGTTTTTGAATAATTTACTATAGAAAAGTCAATCCCTGGCGTAATTAAAATTTGTGACAGTTGAAAATTATTCAAAAATTATTATTAAAATTTACTATAGAAAAGGCAATCCCTGGGATATTTAAAATTTGCGACAGTATAAAATTAGTTTTTGAATAATTTACTATAGAAAAGGCAATCCCTGGGATATTTAAAATTTGCGACAGTATAAAATTAGTTTTTGAATAATTTACTATAGAAAAGTCAATCCCTGGGATATTTAAAATTTGCGACAGTATAAAATTAGTTTTTGAATAATTTACTATAGAAAAGGCAATCCCTGGGATATTTAAAATTTGCGACAGTATAAAATTAGTTTTTGAATAATTTACTATAGAAAAGGCAATCCCTGGGATATTTAAAATTTGCGACAGTATAAAATTAGTTTTTGAATAATTTACTATAGAAAAGGCAATCCCTGGCGCAATTAAAATTTGTGACAGTATAAAATTAGTTTTTGAATAATTTACTATAGAAAAGGCAATCCCTGGGATATTTAAAATTTGTGACAGTATAAAATTAGTTTTTGAATAATTTACTATAGAAAAGTCAATCCCTGGGATATTTAAAATTTGTGACAGTTGAAAATTAGTTTTTGAATAATTTACTATAGAAAAGGCAATCCCTGGGATATTTAAAATTTGCGACAGTATAAAATTATTTTTTGAATAATTTACTATAGAAAAGTCAATCCCTGGCGTAATTAAAATTTGTGACAGTATAAAATTAGTTTTGAAAATTAGTTGAAAATTATTTTTTGAATAATTTACTATAGAAAAGGCAATCCCTGGGATATTTAAAATTTGCGACAGTATAAAATTAGTTTTTGAATAATTTACTATAGAAAAGGCAATCCCTGGGATATTTAAAATTTGCGACAGTATAAAATTAGTTTTTGAATAATTTACTATAGAAAAGGCAATCCCTGGGATATTTAAAATTTGCGACAGTATAAAATTAGTTTTTGAATAATTTACTATAGAAAAGGCAATCCCTGGGATATTTAAAATTTGCGACAGTATAAAATTAGTTTTTGAATAATTTACTATAGAAAAGTCAATCCCTGGGATATTTAAAATTTGTGACAGTATAAAATTATTTTTTGAATAATTTACTATAGAAAAGTCAATCCCTGGGATATTTAAATTTGCGACAGTATAAAATTAGTTTTTGAATAATTTACTATAGAAAAGTCAATCCCTGGCGTAATTAAAATTTGTGACAGTTGAAAATTATTCAAAAATTATTATTAAAATTTACTATAGAAAAGGCAATCCCTGGGATATTTAAAATTTGCGACAGTATAAAATTAGTTTTTGAATAATTTACTATAGAAAAGGCAATCCCTGGCGCATTTAAAATTTGCGACAGTATAAAATTAGTTTTTGAATAATTTACTATAGAAAAGTCAATCCCTGGCGCAATTAAAATTTGCGACAGTATAAAATTAGTTTTTGAATAATTTACTATAGAAAAGGCAATCCCTGGCGCAATTAAAATTTGTGACAGTTGAAAATTATTTTTTGAATAATTTACTATAGAAAAGGCAATCCCTGGGATATTTAAAATTTGCGACAGTATAAAATTAGTTTTTGAATAATTTACTATAGAAAAGGCAATCCCTGGGATATTTAAAATTTGCGACAGTATAAAATTAGTTTTTGAATAATTTACTATAGAAAAGGCAATCCCTGGGATATTTAAAATTTGCGACAGTATAAAATTAGTTTTTGAATAATTTACTATAGAAAAGGCAATCCCTGGGATATTTAAAATTTGCGACAGTATAAAATTAGTTTTGAATAATTTACTATAGAAAAGTCAATCCCTGGGATATTTAAAATTTGTGACAGTATAAAATATTTTTTTGAATAATTTACTATAGAAAAGTCAATCCCTGGGATATTTAAAATTTGCGACAGTATAAAATTAGTTTTTGAATAATTTACTATAGAAAAGTCAATCCCTGGCGCAATTAAAATTTGCGACAGTATAAAATTAGTTTTTGAATAATTTACTATAGAAAAGGCAATCCCTGGCGTAATTAAAATTTGCGACAGTATAAAATTAGTTTTTGAATAATTTACTATAGAAAAGGCAATCCTGGCGCAATTAAAATTTGCGACAGTATAAAATTAGTTTTTGAATAATTTACTATAGAAAAGTCAATCCCTGGCGTAATTAAAATTTGCGACAGTATAAAATTAGTTTTTGAATAATTTACTATAGAAAAGTCAATCCCTGGGATATTTAAAATTTGCGACAGTATAAAATTAGTTTTTGAATAATTTACTATAGAAAAGTCAATCCCTGGCGTAATTAAAATTTGTGACAGTTGAAAATTATTTTTTGAATAATTTACTATAGAAAAGGCAATCCCTGGGATATTTAAAATTTGCGACAGTATAAAATTAGTTTTTGAATAATTTACTATAGAAAAGTCAATCCCTGGCGCAATTAAAATTTGTGACAGTATAAAATTATTTTTTGAATAATTTATATATAGCAAATTTTAATTACGCCAGGGATTGCCTTTTCTATAGTAAATTATTCAAAAACTAATTTTATACTGTCGCAAATTTTAATTGCGCCAGGGATTGACTTTTCTATAGTAAATTATTCAAAAACTAATTTTATACTGTCGCAAATTTTAATTGCGCCAGGGATTGCCTTTTCTATAGTAAATTATTCAAAAACTAATTTTATACTGTCGCAAATTTTAATTACGCCAGGGATTGCCTTTTCTATAGTAAATTATTCAAAAACTAATTTTATACTGTCGCAAATTTTAATTGCGCCAGGGATTGACTTTTCTATAGTAAATTATTCAAAAACTAATTTTATACTGTCGCAAATTTTAAATATCCCAGGGATTGCCTTTTCTATAGTAAATTATTCAAAAACTAATTTTATACTGTCACAAATTTTAATTGCGCCAGGGATTGACTTTTCTATAGTAAATTATTCAAAAAATAATTTTCAACTGTCACAAATTTTAAATATCCCAGGGATTGACTTTTCTATAGTAAATTATTCAAAAACTAATTTTATACTGTCACAAATTTTAATTGCGCCAGGGATTGCCTTTCTATAGTAAATTATTCAAAAAATAATTTTCAACTGTCACAAATTTTAAATATCCCAGGGATTGACTTTTCTATAGTAAATTATTCAAAAACTAATTTTATACTGTCACAAATTTTAATTGCGCCAGGATTGCCTTTTCTATAGTAAATAATTCAAAATTAATTTTATACTGTCGCAAATTTTAATTACGCCAGGGATTGCCTTTTCTATAGTAAATTATTCAAAAACTAATTTTATACTGTCGCAAATTTTAATTGCGCCAGGGATTGACTTTTCTATAGTAAATTATTCAAAAACTAATTTTATACTGTCGCAAATTTTAATTGCGCCAGGGATTGACTTTTCTATAGTAAATTATTCAAAAACTAATTTTATACTGTCGCAAATCTGTCGCAAATTTTAAATATCCCAGGGATTGCCTTTTCTATAGTAAATTATTCAAAAACTAATTTTATACTGTCACAAATTTTAAATATCCCAGGGATTGCCTTTTCTATAGTAAATTATTCAAAAACTAATTTTATACTGTCGCAAATTTTAATTACGCCAGGGATTGACTTTTCTATAGTAAATTATTCAAAAACTAATTTTATACTGTCGCAAATTTTAATTGCGCCAGGGATTGACTTTTCTATAGTAAATTATTCAAAAACTAATTTTATACTGTCGCAAATTTTAAATATCCCAGGGATTGCCTTTTCTATAGTAAATTATTCAAAAACTAATTTTATACTGTCACAAATTTTAATTACGCCAGGGATTGACTTTTCTATAGTAAATTATTCAAAAACTAATTTTATACTGTCGCAAATTTTAATTGCGCCAGGGATTGACTTTTCTATAGTAAATTATTCAAAAACTAATTTTATACTGTCGCAAATTTTAATTACGCCAGGGATTGCCTTTTCTATAGTAAATTATTCAAAAACTAATTTTATACTGTCGCAAATTTTAATTACGCCAGGGATTGCCTTTTCTATAGTAAATTATTCAAAAAATAATTTTATACTGTCGCAAATTTTAAATATCCCAGGGATTGACTTTTCTATAGTAAATTATTCAAAAAATAATTTTCAACTGTCACAAATTTTAATTACGCCAGGGATTGCCTTTTCTATAGTAAATTATTCAAAAAATAATTTTATACTGTCGCAAATTTTAAATATCCCAGGGATTGACTTTTCTATAGTAAATTATTCAAAAAATAATTTTCAACTGTCACAAATTTTAAATATCCCAGGGATTGACTTTTCTATAGTAAATTATTCAAAAACTAATTTTATACTGTCGCAAATTTTAAATATCCCAGGGATTGACTTTTCTATAGTAAATTATTCAAAAAATAATTTTCAACTGTCACAAATTTTAAATATCCCAGGGATTGACTTTTCTATAGTAAATTATTCAAAAACTAATTTTATACTGTCACAAATTTTAATTGCGCCAGGGATTGACTTTTCTATAGTAAATTATTCAAAAAATAATTTTATACTGTCGCAAATTTTAATTACGCCAGGGATTGACTTTTCTATAGTAAATTATTCAAAAACTAATTTTATACTGTCGCAAATTTTAAATATCCCAGGGATTGCCTTTTCTATAGTAAATTATTCAAAAACTAATTTTATACTGTCACAAATTTTAAATATCCCAGGGATTGCCTTTTCTATAGTAAATTATTCAAAAACTAATTTTATACTGTCGCAAATTTTAATTACGCCAGGGATTGACTTTTCTATAGTAAATTATTCAAAAACTAATTTTATACTGTCGCAAATTTTAATTGCGCCAGGGATTGACTTTTCTATAGTAAATTATTCAAAAACTAATTTTATACTGTCGCAAATTTTAAATATCCCAGGGATTGCCTTTTCTATAGTAAATTATTCAAAAACTAATTTTATACTGTCACAAATTTTAATTACGCCAGGGATTGACTTTTCTATAGTAAATTATTCAAAAACTAATTTTATACTGTCGCAAATTTTAATTGCGCCAGGGATTGACTTTTCTATAGTAAATTATTCAAAAACTAATTTTATACTGTCGCAAATTTTAATTACGCCAGGGATTGCCTTTTCTATAGTAAATTATTCAAAAACTAATTTTATACTGTCGCAAATTTTAATTACGCCAGGGATTGCCTTTTCTATAGTAAATTATTCAAAAAATAATTTTCAACTGTCACAAATTTTAATTACGCCAGGGATTGACTTTTCTATAGTAAATTATTCAAAAACTAATTTTATACTGTCGCAAATTTTAAATATCCCAGGGATTGACTTTTCTATAGTAAATTATTCAAAAACTAATTTTATACTGTCGCAAATTTTAATTACGCCAGGGATTGCCTTTTCTATAGTAAATTATTCAAAAAATAATTTTCAACTGTCACAAATTTTAATTACGCCAGGGATTGACTTTTCTATAGTAAATTATTCAAAAACTAATTTTATACTGTCGCAAATTTTAAATATCCCAGGGATTGACTTTTCTATAGTAAATTATTCAAAAACTAATTTTATACTGTCACAAATTTTAAATATCCCAGGGATTGACTTTTCTATAGTAAATTATTCAAAAACTAATTTTATACTGTCACAAATTTTAATTGCGCCAGGGATTGCCTTTTCTATAGTAAATTATTCAAAAACTAATTTTATACTGTCGCAAATTTTAATTACGCCAGGGATTGCCTTTTCTATAGTAAATTATTCAAAAACTAATTTTATACTGTCGCAAATTTTAATTGCGCCAGGGATTGACTTTTCTATAGTAAATTATTCAAAAACTAATTTTATACTGTCGCAAATTTTAATTGCGCCAGGGATTGACTTTTCTATAGTAAATTATTCAAAAACTAATTTTATACTGTCGCAAATTTTAAATATCCCAGGGATTGCCTTTTCTATAGTAAATTATTCAAAAACTAATTTTATACTGTCACAAATTTTAATTACGCCAGGGATTGACTTTTCTATAGTAAATTATTCAAAAAATAATTTTATACTGTCGCAAATTTTAAATATCCCAGGGATTGCCTTCTCTATAGTAAATTATTCAAAAACTAATTTTATACTGTCACAAATTTTAAATATCCCAGGGATTGCCTTTTCTATAGTAAATTATTCAAAAACTAATTTTATACTGTCGCAAATTTTAATTACGCCAGGGATTGACTTTTCTATAGTAAATTATTCAAAAACTAATTTTATACTGTCGCAAATTTTAATTGCGCCAGGGATTGACTTTTCTATAGTAAATTATTCAAAAACTAATTTTATACTGTCGCAAATTTTAAATATCCCAGGGATTGCCTTTTCTATAGTAAATTATTCAAAAACTAATTTTATACTGTCACAAATTTTAATTACGCCAGGGATTGACTTTTCTATAGTAAATTATTCAAAAACTAATTTTATACTGTCGCAAATTTTAATTGCGCCAGGGATTGACTTTTCTATAGTAAATTATTCAAAAACTAATTTTATACTGTCGCAAATTTTAATTACGCCAGGGATTGCCTTTTCTATAGTAAATTATTCAAAAACTAATTTTATACTGTCGCAAATTTTAATTACGCCAGGGATTGCCTTTTCTATAGTAAATTATTCAAAAAATAATTTTATACTGTCGCAAATTTTAAATATCCCAGGGATTGACTTTTCTATAGTAAATTATTCAAAAAATAATTTTCAACTGTCACAAATTTTAATTACGCCAGGGATTGCCTTTTCTATAGTAAATTATTCAAAAAATAATTTTATACTGTCGCAAATTTTAAATATCCCAGGGATTGACTTTTCTATAGTAAATTATTCAAAAAATAATTTTCAACTGTCACAAATTTTAAATATCCCAGGGATTGACTTTTCTATAGTAAATTATTCAAAAACTAATTTTATACTGTCGCAAATTTTAAATATCCCAGGGATTGACTTTTCTATAGTAAATTATTCAAAAAATAATTTTCAACTGTCACAAATTTTAAATATCCCAGGGATTGACTTTTCTATAGTAAATTATTCAAAAACTAATTTTATACTGTCACAAATTTTAATTGCGCCAGGGATTGACTTTTCTATAGTAAATTATTCAAAAAATAATTTTATACTGTCGCAAATTTTAATTGCGCCAGGGATTGACTTTTCTATAGTAAATTATTCAAAAACTAATTTTATACTGTCGCAAATTTTAAATATCCCAGGGATTGCCTTTTCTATAGTAAATTATTCAAAAACTAATTTTATACTGTCACAAATTTTAAATATCCCAGGGATTGCCTTTTCTATAGTAAATTATTCAAAAACTAATTTTATACTGTCGCAAATTTTAATTACGCCAGGGATTGACTTTTCTATAGTAAATTATTCAAAAACTAATTTTATACTGTCGCAAATTTTAATTGCGCCAGGGATTGACTTTTCTATAGTAAATTATTCAAAAACTAATTTTATACTGTCGCAAATTTTAAATATCCCAGGGATTGCCTTTTCTATAGTAAATTATTCAAAAACTAATTTTATACTGTCACAAATTTTAATTACGCCAGGGATTGACTTTTCTATAGTAAATTATTCAAAAACTAATTTTATACTGTCGCAAATTTTAATTGCGCCAGGGATTGACTTTTCTATAGTAAATTATTCAAAAACTAATTTTATACTGTCGCAAATTTTAATTACGCCAGGGATTGCCTTTTCTATAGTAAATTATTCAAAAACTAATTTTATACTGTCGCAAATTTTAATTACGCCAGGGATTGCCTTTTCTATAGTAAATTATTCAAAAAATAATTTTCAACTGTCACAAATTTTAATTACGCCAGGGATTGACTTTTCTATAGTAAATTATTCAAAAACTAATTTTATACTGTCGCAAATTTTAAATATCCCAGGGATTGACTTTTCTATAGTAAATTATTCAAAAACTAATTTTATACTGTCACAAATTTTAAATATCCCAGGGATTGACTTTTCTATAGTAAATTATTCAAAAACTAATTTTATACTGTCACAAATTTTAATTGCGCCAGGGATTGACTTTTCTATAGTAAATTATTCAAAAACTAATTTTATACTGTCGCAAATTTTAAATATCCCAGGGATTGACTTTTCTATAGTAAATTATTCAAAAAATAATTTTCAACTGTCACAAATTTTAAATATCCCAGGGATTGCCTTTTCTATAGTAAATTATTCAAAAAATAATTTTCAACTGTCACAAATTTTAAATATCCCAGGGATTGACTTTTCTATAGTAAATTATTCAAAAACTAATTTTATACTGTCGCAAATTTTAAATATCCCAGGGATTGACTTTTCTATAGTAAATTATTCAAAAAATAATTTTCAACTGTCACAAATTTTAATTACGCCAGGGATTGACTTTTCTATAGTAAATTATTCAAAAACTAATTTTATACTGTCACAAATTTTAATTGCGCCAGGGATTGACTTTTCTATAGTAAATTATTCAAAAAATAATTTTATACTGTCGCAAATTTTAAATATCCCAGGGATTGACTTTTCTATAGTAAATTATTCAAAAAATAATTTTCAACTGTCACAAATTTTAATTACGCCAGGGATTGCCTTTTCTATAGTAAATTATTCAAAAAATAATTTTATACTGTCGCAAATTTTAAATATCCCAGGGATTGACTTTTCTATAGTAAATTATTCAAAAAATAATTTTCAACTGTCACAAATTTTAATTACGCCAGGGATTGCCTTTTCTATAGTAAATTATTCAAAAAATAATTTTATACTGTCGCAAATTTTAAATATCCCAGGGATTGACTTTTCTATAGTAAATTATTCAAAAAATAATTTTCAACTGTCACAAATTTTAAATATCCCAGGGATTGACTTTTCTATAGTAAATTATTCAAAAACAAATTTTATACTGTCGCAAATTTTAAATATCCCAGGGATTGACTTTTCTATAGTAAATTATTCAAAAAATAATTTTCAACTGTCACAAATTTTAATTACGCCAGGGATTGACTTTTCTATAGTAAATTATTCAAAAACTAATTTTATACTGTCACAAATTTTAATTGCGCCAGGGATTGACTTTTCTATAGTAAATTATTCAAAAAATAATTTTATACTGTCGCAAATTTTAAATATACCAGGGATTGACTTTTCTATAGTAAATTATTCAAAAAATAATTTTCAACTGTCACAAATTTTAATTACGCCAGGGATTGCCTTTTCTATAGTAAATTATTCAAAAAATAATTTTATACTGTCGCAAATTTTAAATATCCCAGGGATTGCCTTTTCTATAGTAAATTATTCAAAAACTAATTTTATACTGTCACAAATTTTAAATATCCCAGGGATTGACTTTTCTATAGTAAATTATTCAAAAAATAATTTTCAACTGTCACAAATTTTAAATATCCCAGGGATTGACTTTTCTATAGTAAATTATTCAAAAACTAATTTTATACTGTCGCAAATTTTAATTGCGCCAGGGATTGCCTTTTCTATAGTAAATTATTCAAAAAATAATTTTATACTGTCACAAATTTTAATTGCGCCAGGGATTGACTTTTCTATAGTAAATTATTCAAAAAATAATTTTCAACTGTCACAAATTTTAATTACGCCAGGGATTGCCTTTTCTATAGTAAATTATTCAAAAAATAACTTTATACTGTCGCAAACTTTAAATATCCCTGGGATTGCCTTTTCTATAGTAAATTATTCAAAAACTAATTTTATACTGTCGCAAATTTTAAATATCCCAGGGATTGACTCTTCTATAGTAAATTATTCAAAAAATAATTTTCAACTGTCACAAATTTTAATTGCGCCAGGGATTGACTTTTCTATAGTAAATTATTCAAAAAATAATTTTCAACTGTCACAAATTTTAATTACGCCAGGGATTGCCTTTTCTATAGTAAATTATTCAAAAAATAATTTTATACTGTCGCAAATTTTAAATATCCCAGGGATTGACTTTTCTATAGTAAATTATTCAAAAAATAATTTTCAACTGTCACAAATTTTAATTACGCCAGGGATTGCCTTTTCTATAGTAAATTATTCAAAAAATAATTTTCAACTGTCACAAATTTTAATTACGCCAGGGATTGACTTTTCTATAGTAAATTATTCAAAAAATAATTTTCAACTGTCACAAATTTTAATTACGCCAGGGATTGACTTTTCTATAGTAAATTATTCAAAAACTAATTTTATACTGTCAAAAATTTTAATTGCGCCAGGGATTGACTTTTCTATAGTAAATTATTCAAAAAATAATTTTATACTGTCGCAAATTTTAAATATCCCAGGGATTGACTTTTCTATAGTAAATTATTCAAAAAATAATTTTCAACTGTCACAAATTTTAATTACGCCAGGGATTGCCTTTTCTATAGTAAATTATTCAAAAAATAATTTTATACTGTCACAAATTTTAATTGCGCCAGGGATTGACTTTTCTATAGTAAATTATTCAAAAACTAATTTTATACCGTCACAAATTTTAAATATCCCAGGGATTGACTTTTCTATAGTAAATTATTCAAAAACTAATTTTATACTGTCGCAAATTTTAAATATCCCAGGGATTGCCTTTTCTATAGTAAATTATTCAAAAACTAATTTTATACTGTCGCAAATTTTAAATATCCCAGGGATTGACTTTTCTATAGTAAATTATTCAAAAAATAATTTTCAACTGTCACAAATTTTAAATATCCCAGGGATTGACTTTTCTATAGTAAATTATTCAAAAACTAATTTTATACTGTCGCAAATTTTAATTGCGCCAGGGATTGACTTTTCTATAGTAAATTATTCAAAAACTAATTTTATACTGTCACAAATTTTAATTGCGCCAGGGATTGACTTTTCTATAGTAAATTATTCAAAAAATAATTTTATACTGTCGCAAATTTTAAATATCCCAGGGATTGACTTTTCTATAGTAAATTATTCAAAAAATAATTTTCAACTGTCACAAATTTTAATTACGCCAGGGATTGCCTTTTCTATAGTAAATTATTCAAAAAATAATTTTATACTGTCGCAAATTTTAAATATCCCAGGGATTGACTTTTCTATAGTAAATTATTCAAAAAATAATTTTCAACTGTCACAAATTTTAAATATCCCAGGGATTGACTTTTCTATAGTAAATTATTCAAAAACTAATTTTATACTGTCGCAAATTTTAAATATCCCAGGGATTGACTTTTCTATAGTAAATTATTCAAAAAATAATTTTCAACTGTCACAAATTTTAATTACGCCAGGGATTGACTTTTCTATAGTAAATTATTCAAAAACTAATTTTATACTGTCACAAATTTTAATTGCGCCAGGGATTGACTTTTCTATAGTAAATTATTCAAAAAATAATTTTATACTGTCGCAAATTTTAAATATCCCAGGGATTGACTTTTCTATAGTAAATTATTCAAAAAATAATTTTCAACTGTCACAAATTTTAATTACGCCAGGGATTGCCTTTTCTATAGTAAATTATTCAAAAAATAATTTTATACTGTCGCAAATTTTAAATATCCCAGGGATTGCCTTTTCTATAGTAAATTATTCAAAAACTAATTTTATACTGTCACAAATTTTAAATATCCCAGGGATTGACTTTTCTATAGTAAATTATTCAAAAAATAATTTTCAACTGTCACAAATTTTAAATATCCCAGGGATTGACTTTTCTATAGTAAATTATTCAAAAACTAATTTTATACTGTCGCAAATTTTAATTGCGCCAGGGATTGCCTTTTCTATAGTAAATTATTCAAAAAATAATTTTATACTGTCACAAATTTTAATTGCGCCAGGGATTGACTTTTCTATAGTAAATTATTCAAAAAATAATTTTCAACTGTCACAAATTTTAATTACGCCAGGGATTGCCTTTTCTATAGTAAATTATTCAAAAAATAATTTTATACTGTCGCAAATTTTAAATATCCCAGGGATTGCCTTTTCTATAGTAAATTATTCAAAAACTAATTTTATACTGTCGCAAATTTTAAATATCCCAGGGATTGACTTTTCTATAGTAAATTATTCAAAAAATAATTTTCAACTGTCACAAATTTTAATTGCGCCAGGGATTGACTTTTCTATAGTAAATTATTCAAAAAATAATTTTCAACTGTCACAAATTTTAATTACGCCAGGGATTGCCTTTTCTATAGTAAATTATTCAAAAAATAATTTTATACTGTCGCAAATTTTAAATATCCCAGGGATTGACTTTTCTATAGTAAATTATTCAAAAAATAATTTTCAACTGTCACAAATTTTAATTACGCCAGGGATTGCCTTTTCTATAGTAAATTATTCAAAAAATAATTTTATACTGTCACAAATTTTAATTACGCCAGGGATTGACTTTTCTATAGTAAATTATTCAAAAAATAATTTTCAACTGTCACAAATTTTAATTACGCCAGGGATTGACTTTTCTATAGTAAATTATTCAAAAACTAATTTTATACTGTCACAAATTTTAATTGCGCCAGGGATTGACTTTTCTATAGTAAATTATTCAAAAAATAATTTTATACTGTCGCAAATTTTAAATATCCCAGGGATTGACTTTTCTATAGTAAATTATTCAAAAAATAATTTTCAACTGTCACAAATTTTAATTACGCCAGGGATTGCCTTTTCTATAGTAAATTATTCAAAAAATAATTTTATACTGTCGCAAATTTTAAATATCCCAGGGATTGACTTTTCTATAGTAAATTATTCAAAAAATAATTTTCAACTGTCACAAATTTTAATTACGCCAGGGATTGCCTTTTCTATAGTAAATTATTCAAAAAATAATTTTATACTGTCGCAAATTTTAAATATCCCAGGGATTGACTTTTCTATAGTAAATTATTCAAAAAATAATTTTCAACTGTCACAAATTTTAAATATCCCAGGGATTGACTTTTCTATAGTAAATTATTCAAAAACTAATTTTATACTGTCGCAAATTTTAAATATCCCAGGGATTGACTTTTCTATAGTAAATTATTCAAAAAATAATTTTCAACTGTCACAAATTTTAAATATCCCAGGGATTGACTTTTCTATAGTAAATTATTCAAAAAATAATTTTCAACTGTCACAAATTTTAATTGCGCCAGGGATTGACTTTTCTATAGTAAATTATTCAAAAAATAATTTTCAACTGTCACAAATTTTAATTACGCCAGGGATTGACTTTTCTATAGTAAATTATTCAAAAACTAATTTTATACTGTCGCAAATTTTAAATATCCCAGGGATTGCCTTTTCTATAGTAAATTATTCAAAAAATAATTTTATACTGTCGCAAATTTTAAATATCCCAGGGATTGCCTTTTCTATAGTAAATTATTCAAAAACTAATTTTATACTGTCGCAAATTTTAAATATCCCAGGGATTGACTTTTCTATAGTAAATTATTCAAAAAATAATTTTCAACTGTCACAAATTTTAATTGCGCCAGGGATTGACTTTTCTATAGTAAATTATTCAAAAAATAATTTTCAACTGTCACAAATTTTAATTACGCCAGGGATTGCCTTTTCTATAGTAAATTATTCAAAAAATAATTTTATACTGTCGCAAATTTTAAATATCCCAGGGATTGACTTTTCTATAGTAAATTATTCAAAAAATAATTTTCAACTGTCACAAATTTTAATTACGCCAGGGATTGCCTTTTCTATAGTAAATTATTCAAAAAATAATTTTATACTGTCACAAATTTTAATTACGCCAGGGATTGACTTTTCTATAGTAAATTATTCAAAAAATAATTTTCAACTGTCACAAATTTTAATTACGCCAGGGATTGACTTTTCTATAGTAAATTATTCAAAAACTAATTTTATACTGTCACAAATTTTAATTGCGCCAGGGATTGACTTTTCTATAGTAAATTATTCAAAAAATAATTTTATACTGTCGCAAATTTTAAATATCCCAGGGATTGACTTTTCTATAGTAAATTATTCAAAAAATAATTTTATACTGTCACAAATTTTAATTGCGCCAGGGATTGACTTTTCTATAGTAAATTATTCAAAAACTAATTTTATACTGTCACAAATTTTAATTGCGCCAGGGATTGACTTTTCTATAGTAAATTATTCAAAAACTAATTTTATACTGTCACAAATTTTAATTGCGCCAGGGATTGACTTTTCTATAGTAAATTATTCAAAAAATAATTTTATACTGTCGCAAATTTTAAATATCCCAGGGATTGACTTTTCTATAGTAAATTATTCAAAAAATAATTTTCAACTGTCACAAATTTTAATTGCGCCAGGGATTGACTTTTCTATAGTAAATTATTCAAAAACTAATTTTATACTGTCGCAAATTTTAATTGCGCCAGGGATTGACTTTTCTATAGTAAATTATTCAAAAACTAATTTTATACTGTCACAAATTTTAATTGCGCCAGGGATTGCCTTTTCTATAGTAAATTATTCAAAAAATAATTTTCAACTGTCACAAATTTTAAATATCCCAGGGATTGACTTTTCTATAGTAAATTATTCAAAAACTAATTTTATACTGTCACAAATTTTAATTGCGCCAGGGATTGACTTTTCTATAGTAAATTATTCAAAAACTAATTTTATACTGTCGCAAATTTTAATTGCGCCAGGGATTGACTTTTCTATAGTAAATTATTCAAAAACTAATTTTATACTGTCGCAAATTTTAAATATCCCAGGGATTGCCTTTTCTATAGTAAATTATTCAAAAACTAATTTTATACTGTCGCAAATTTTAATTACGCCAGGGATTGACTTTTCTATAGTAAATTATTCAAAAACTAATTTTATACTGTCGCAAATTTTAATTGCGCCAGGGATTGACTTTTCTATAGTAAATTATTCAAAAACTAATTTTATACTGTCGCAAATTTTAAATATCCCAGGGATTGCCTTTTCTATAGTAAATTATTCAAAAACTAATTTTATACTGTCACAAATTTTAAATATCCCAGGGATTGACTTTTCTATAGTAAATTATTCAAAAAATAATTTTCAACTGTCACAAATTTTAAATATCCCAGGGATTGACTTTTCTATAGTAAATTATTCAAAAACTAATTTTATACTGTCGCAAATTTTAATTACGCCAGGGATTGCCTTTTCTATAGTAAATTATTCAAAAACTAATTTTATACTGTCGCAAATTTTAATTACGCCAGGGATTGCCTTTTCTATAGTAAATTATTCAAAAAATAATTTTCAACTGTCACAAATTTTAATTACGCCAGGGATTGACTTTTCTATAGTAAATTATTCAAAAACTAATTTTATACTGTCGCAAATTTTAAATATCCCAGGGATTGCCTTTTCTATAGTAAATTATTCAAAAACTAATTTTATACTGTCACAAATTTTAAATATCCCAGGGATTGACTTTTCTATAGTAAATTATTCAAAAACTAATTTATAATGTCACAAATTTTAAATATCCCAGGGATTGACTTTTCTATAGTAAATTATTCAAAAACTAATTTTATACTGTCGCAAATTTTAAATATCCCAGGGATTGACTTTTCTATAGTAAATTATTCAAAAAATAATTTTCAACTGTCACAAATTTTAATTACGCCAGGGATTGACTTTTCTATAGTAAATTATTCAAAAAATAATTTTATACTGTCACAAATTTTAATTGCGCCAGGGATTGACTTTTCTATAGTAAATTATTCAAAAACTAATTTTATACTGTCGCAAATTTTAAATATCCCAGGGATTGCCTTTTATATAGTAAATTTTTCAAAAAATAATTTTCAACTGTCACAAATTTTAATTACGCCAGGGATTGACTTTTCTATAGTAAATTATTCAAAAACTAATTTTATACTGTCCCAAATTTTAAATATCCCAGGGATTGCCTTTTATATAGTAAATTTTTCAAAAAATAATTTTATACTGTCACAAATTTTAATTACGCCAGGGATTGCCTTTTCTATAGTAAATTATTCAAAAACTAATTTTATACTGTCGCAAATTTTAAATATCCCAGGGATTGACTTTTCTATAGTAAATTATTCAAAAACTAATTTTATACTGTCGCAAATTTTAAATATCCCAGGGATTGACTTTTCTATAGTAAATTATTCAAAAAATAATTTTCAACTGTCACAAATTTTAATTACGCCAGGGATTGACTTTTCTATAGTAAATTATTCAAAAAATAATTTTATACTGTCACAAATTTTAATTGCGCCAGGGATTGACTTTTCTATAGTAAATTATTCAAAAACTAATTTTATACTGTCGCAAATTTTAATTGCGCCAGGGATTGACTTTTCTATAGTAAATTATTCAAAAACTAATTTTATACTGTCGCAAATTTTAAATATCCCAGGGATTGCCTTTTCTATAGTAAATTATTCAAAAACTAATTTTATACTGTCGCAAATTTTAATTACGCCAGGGATTGCCTTTTCTATAGTAAATTATTCAAAAAATAATTTTATACTGTCACAAATTTTAATTGCGCCAGGGATTGACTTTTCTATAGTAAATTATTCAAAAACTAATTTTATACTGTCGCAAATTTTAATTACGCCAGGGATTGCCTTTTCTATAGTAAATTATTCAAAAACTAATTTTATACTGTCGCAAATTTTAAATATCCCAGGGATTGCCTTTTCTATAGTAAATTATTCAAAAACTAATTTTATACTGTCGCAAATTTTAATTACGCCAGGGATTGCCTTTTCTATAGTAAATTATTCAAAAACTAATTTTATACTGTCGCAAATTTTAAATATCCCAGGGATTGCCTTTTCTATAGTAAATTATTCAAAAACTAATTTTATACTGTCGCAAATTTTAATTACGCCAGGGATTGCCTTTTCTATAGTAAATTATTCAAAAACTAATTTTATACTGTCGCAAATTTTAATTACGCCAGGGATTGCCTTTTCTATAGTAAATTATTCAAAAAATAATTTTATACTGTCACAAATTTTAATTGCGCCAGGGATTGACTTTTCTATAGTAAATTATTCAAAAACTAATTTTATACTGTCGCAAATTTTAATTACGCCAGGGATTGCCTTTTCTATAGTAAATTATTCAAAAACTAATTTTATACTGTCGCAAATTTTAAATATCCCAGGGATTGCCTTTTCTATAGTAAATTATTCAAAAACTAATTTTATACTGTCGCAAATTTTAATTACGCCAGGGATTGCCTTTTCTATAGTAAATTATTCAAAAAATAATTTTATACTGTCACAAATTTTAATTGCGCCAGGGATTGACTTTTCTATAGTAAATTATTCAAAAACTAATTTTATACTGTCGCAAATTTTAATTACGCCAGGGATTGCCTTTTCTATAGTAAATTATTCAAAAACTAATTTTATACTGTCGCAAATTTTAAATATCCCAGGGATTGCCTTTTCTATAGTAAATTATTCAAAAACTAATTTTATACTGTCGCAAATTTTAATTACGCCAGGGATTGCCTTTTCTATAGTAAATTATTCAAAAACTAATTTTATACTGTCGCAAATTTTAATTACGCCAGGGATTGCCTTTTCTATAGTAAATTATTCAAAAAATAATTTTCAACTGTCACAAATTTTAAATATCCCAGGGATTGACTTTTCTATAGTAAATTATTCAAAAACTAATTTTATACTGTCGCAAATTTTAAATATCCCAGGGATTGACTTTTCTATAGTAAATTATTCAAAAAATAATTTTCAACTGTCACAAATTTTAATTACGCCAGGGATTGACTTTTCTATAGTAAATTATTCAAAAAATAATTTTATACTGTCACAAATTTTAATTGCGCCAGGGATTGACTTTTCTATAGTAAATTATTCAAAAACTAATTTTATACTGTCGCAAATTTTAAATATCCCAGGGATTGCCTTTTATATAGTAAATTTTTCAAAAAATAATTTTCAACTGTCACAAATTTTAATTACGCCAGGGATTGCCTTTTCTATAGTAAATTATTCAAAAACTAATTTTATACTGTCGCAAATTTTAAATATCCCAGGGATTGACTTTTCTATAGTAAATTATTCAAAAACTAATTTTATACTGTCGCAAATTTTAAATATCCCAGGGATTGACTTTTCTATAGTAAATTATTCAAAAAATAATTTTCAACTGTCACAAATTTTAATTACGCCAGGGATTGACTTTTCTATAGTAAATTATTCAAAAAATAATTTTATACTGTCACAAATTTTAATTGCGCCAGGGATTGACTTTTCTATAGTAAATTATTCAAAAACTAATTTTATACTGTCGCAAATTTTAAATATCCCAGGGATTGCCTTTTCTATAGTAAATTATTCAAAAAATAATTTTCAACTGTCACAAATTTTAATTACGCCAGGGATTGACTTTTCTATAGTAAATTATTCAAAAACTAATTTTATACTGTCGCAAATTTTAATTACGCCAGGGATTGACTTTTCTATAGTAAATTATTCAAAAAATAATTTTATACTGTCACAAATTTTAATTGCGCCAGGGATTGACTTTTCTATAGTAAATTATTCAAAAACTAATTTTATACTGTCGCAAATTTTAAATATCCCAGGGATTGCCTTTTCTATAGTAAATTATTCAAAAACTAATTTTATACTGTCGCAAATTTTAATTACGCCAGGGATTGCCTTTTCTATAGTAAATTATTCAAAAAATAATTTTATACTGTCACAAATTTTAATTGCGCCAGGGATTGACTTTTCTATAGTAAATTATTCAAAAACTAATTTTATACTGTCGCAAATTTTAAATATCCCAGGGATTGCCTTTTCTATAGTAAATTATTCAAAAACTAATTTTATACTGTCGCAAATTTTAATTACGCCAGGGATTGCCTTTTCTATAGTAAATTATTCAAAAAATAATTTTCAACTGTCACAAATTTTAATTACGCCAGGGATTGACTTTTCTATAGTAAATTATTCAAAAACTAATTTTATACTGTCGCAAATTTTAAATATCCCAGGGATTGCCTTTTATATAGTAAATTTTTCAAAAAATAATTTTCAACTGTCACAAATTTTAATTACGCCCGGGATTGCCTTTTCTATAGTAAATTATTCAAAAACTAATTTTATACTGTCGCAAATTTTAAATATCCCAGGGATTGACTTTTCTATAGTAAATTATTCAAAAACTAATTTTATACTGTCGCAAATTTTAAATATCCCAGGGATTGACTTTTCTATAGTAAATTATTCAAAAAATAATTTTCAACTGTCACAAATTTTAATTACGCCAGGGATTGACTTTTCTATAGTAAATTATTCAAAAAATAATTTTATACTGTCACAAATTTTAATTGCGCCAGGGATTGACTTTTCTATAGTAAATTATTCAAAAACTAATTTTATACTGTCGCAAATTTTAATTGCGCCAGGGATTGACTTTTCTATAGTAAATTATTCAAAAACTAATTTTATACTGTCGCAAATTTTAAATATCCCAGGGATTGCCTTTTCTATAGTAAATTATTCAAAAACTAATTTTATACTGTCGCAAATTTTAATTACGCCAGGGATTGCCTTTTCTATAGTAAATTATTCAAAAAATAATTTTATACTGTCACAAATTTTAATTGCGCCAGGGATTGACTTTTCTATAGTAAATTATTCAAAAACTAATTTTATACTGTCGCAAATTTTAATTACGCCAGGGATTGCCTTTTCTATAGTAAATTATTCAAAAAATAATTTTATACTGTCACAAATTTTAATTGCGCCAGGGATTGACTTTTCTATAGTAAATTATTCAAAAACTAATTTTATACTGTCGCAAATTTTAATTACGCCAGGGATTGCCTTTTCTATAGTAAATTATTCAAAAACTAATTTTATACGGTCGCAAATTTTAAATATCCCAGGGATTGCCTTTTCTATAGTAAATTATTCAAAAACTAATTTTATACTGTCGCAAATTTTAATTACGCCAGGGATTGCCTTTTCTATAGTAAATTATTCAAAAACTAATTTTATACTGTCGCAAATTTTAATTACGCCAGGGATTGCCTTTTCTATAGTAAATTATTCAAAAAATAATTTTCAACTGTCACAAATTTTAATTACGCCAGGGATTGACTTTTCTATAGTAAATTATTCAAAAACTAATTTTATACTGTCGCAAATTTTAAATATCCCAGGGATTGCCTTTTCTATAGTAAATTATTCAAAAACTAATTTTATACTGTCACAAATTTTAAATATCCCAGGGATTGACTTTTCTATAGTAAATTATTCAAAAACTAATTTTATACTGTCACAAATTTTAAATATCCCAGGGATTGACTTTTCTATAGTAAATTATTCAAAAACTAATTTTATACTGTCGCAAATTTTAAATATCCCAGGGATTGACTTTTCTATAGTAAATTATTCAAAAAATAATTTTCAACTGTCACAAATTTTAATTACGCCAGGGATTGACTTTTCTATAGTAAATTATTCAAAAACTAATTTTATACTGTCCCAAATTTTAAATATCCCAGGGATTGACTTTTCTATAGTAAATTATTCAAAAACTAATTTTATACTGTCGCAAATTTTAAATATCCCAGGGATTGACTTTTCTATAGTAAATTATTCAAAAAATAATTTTCAACTGTCACAAATTTTAATTACGCCAGGGATTGACTTTTCTATAGTAAATTATTCAAAAACTAATTTTATACTGTCGCAAATTTTAAATATCCCAGGGATTGACTTTTCTATAGTAAATTATTCAAAAACTAATTTTATACTGTCGCAAATTTTAATTACGCCAGGGATTGCCTTTTCTATAGTAAATTATTCAAAAAATAATTTTCAACTGTCACAAATTTTAATTACGCCAGGGATTGACTTTTCTATAGTAAATTATTCAAAAACTAATTTTATACTGTCGCAAATTTTAAATATCCCAGGGATCGCCTTTTATATAGTAAATTTTTCAAAAAATAATTTTCAACTGTCACAAATTTTAATTACGCCAGGGATTGCCTTTTCTATAGTAAATTATTCAAAAACTAATTTTATACTGTCGCAAATTTTAAATATCCCAGGGATTGACTTTTCTATAGTAAATTATTCAAAAACTAATTTTATACTGTCGCAAATTTTAAATATCCCAGGGATTGACTTTTCTATAGTAAATTATTCAAAAAATAATTTTCAACTGTCACAAATTTTAATTACGCCAGGGATTGACTTTTCTATAGTAAATTATTCAAAAAATAATTTTATACTGTCACAAATTTTAATTGCGCCAGGGATTGACTTTTCTATAGTAAATTATTCAAAAACTAATTTTATACTGTCGCAAATTTTAATTGCGCCAGGGATTGACTTTTCTATAGTAAATTATTCAAAAACTAATTTTATACTGTCGCAAATTTTAAATATCCCAGGGATTGCCTTTTCTATAGTAAATTATTCAAAAACCAATTTTATACTGTCGCAAATTTTAATTACGCCAGGGATTGCCTTTTCTATAGTAAATTATTCAAAAAATAATTTTATACTGTCACAAATTTTAATTGCGCCAGGGATTGACTTTTCTATAGTAAATTATTCAAAAACTAATTTTATACTGTCGCAAATTTTAATTACGCCAGGGATTGCCTTTTCTATAGTAAATTATTCAAAAAATAATTTTATACTGTCACAAATTTTAATTGCGCCAGGGATTGACTTTTCTATAGTAAATTATTCAAAAACTAATTTTATACTGTCGCAAATTTTAATTACGCCAGGGATTGCCTTTTCTATAGTAAATTATTCAAAAACTAATTTTATACTGTCGCAAATTTTAAATATCCCAGGGATTGCCTTTTCTATAGTAAATTATTCAAAAACTAATTTTATACTGTCGCAAATTTTAATTACGCCAGGGATTGCCTTTTCTATAGTAAATTATTCAAAAACTAATTTTATACTGTCGCAAATTTTAATTACGCCAGGGATTGCCTTTTCTATAGTAAATTATTCAAAAAATAATTTTCAACTGTCACAAATTTTAATTACGCCAGGGATTGACTTTTCTATAGTAAATTATTCAAAAACTAATTTTATACTGTCGCAAATTTTAAATATCCCAGGGATTGCCTTTTCTATAGTAAATTATTCAAAAACTAATTTTATACTGTCACAAATTTTAAATATCCCAGGGATTGACTTTTCTATAGTAAATTATTCAAAAACTAATTTTATACTGTCACAAATTTTAAATATCCCAGGGATTGACTTTTCTATAGTAAATTATTCAAAAACTAATTTTATACTGTCGCAAATTTTAAATATCCCAGGGATTGACTTTTCTATAGTAAATTATTCAAAAAATAATTTTCAACTGTCACAAATTTTAATTACGCCAGGGATTGACTTTTCTATAGTAAATTATTCAAAAAATAATTTTATACTGTCACAAATTTTAATTGCGCCAGGGATTGACTTTTCTATAGTAAATTATTCAAAAACTAATTTTATACTGTCGCAAATTTTAAATATCCCAGGGATTGCCTTTTATATAGTAAATTTTTCAAAAAATAATTTTCAACTGTCACAAATTTTAATTACGCCAGGGATTGCCTTTTCTATAGTAAATTATTCAAAAACTAATTTTATACTGTCGCAAATTTTAAATATCCCAGGGATTGACTTTTCTATAGTAAATTATTCCAAAACTAATTTTATACTGTCGCAAATTTTAAATATCCCAGGGATTGACTTTTCTATAGTAAATTATTCAAAAAATAATTTTCAACTGTCACAAATTTTAATTACGCCAGGGATTGACTTTTCTATAGTAAATTATTCAAAAAATAATTTTATACTGTCACAAATTTTAATTGCGCCAGGGATTGACTTTTCTATAGTAAATTATTCAAAAACTAATTTTATACTGTCGCAAATTTTAAATATCCCAGGGATTGCCTTTTCTATAGTAAATTATTCAAAAAATAATTTTCAACTGTCACAAATTTTAATTACGCCAGGGATTGACTTTTCTATAGTAAATTATTCAAAAACTAATTTTATACTGTCGCAAATTTTAAATATCCCAGGGATTGCCTTTTCTATAGTAAATTATTCAAAAACTAATTTTATACTGTCGCAAATTTTAATTACGCCAGGGATTGACTTTTCTATAGTAAATTATTCAAAAAATAATTTTATACTGTCGCAAATTTTAAATATCCCAGGGATTGCCTTTTCTATAGTAAATTATTCAAAAAATAATTTTCAACTGTCGCAAATTTTAATTGCGCCAGGGATTGACTTTTCTATAGTAAATTATTCAAAAACTAATTTTATACTGTCGCAAATTTTAAATATCCCAGGGATTGCCTTTTCTATAGTAAATTATTCAAAAACTAATTTTATACTGTCGCAAATTTTAATTACGCCAGGGATTGCCTTTTCTATAGTAAATTATTCAAAAAATAATTTTATACTGTCACAAATTTTAATTGCGCCAGGGATTGACTTTTCTATAGTAAATTATTCAAAAACTAATTTTATACTGTCGCAAATTTTAATTACGCCAGGGATTGCCTTTTCTATAGTAAATTATTCAAAAAATAATTTTATACTGTCACAAATTTTAATTGCGCCAGGGATTGACTTTTCTATAGTAAATTATTCAAAAACTAATTTTATACTGTCGCAAATTTTAATTACGCCAGGGATTGCCTTTTCTATAGTAAATTATTCAAAAACTAATTTTATACTGTCGCAAATTTTAAATATCCCAGGGATTGCCTTTTCTATAGTAAATTATTCAAAAACTAATTTTATACTGTCGCAAATTTTAATTACGCCAGGGATTGCCTTTTCTATAGTAAATTATTCAAAAACTAATTTTATACTGTCGCAAATTTTAATTACGCCAGGGATTGCCTTTTCTATAGTAAATTATTCAAAAAATAATTTTCAACTGTCACAAATTTTAATTACGCCAGGGATTGACTTTTCTATAGTAAATTATTCAAAAACTAATTTTATACTGTCGCAAATTTTAAATATCCCAGGGATTGCCTTTTCTATAGTAAATTATTCAAAAACTAATTTTATACTGTCACAAATTTTAAATATCCCAGGGATTGACTTTTCTATAGTAAATTATTCAAAAACTAATTTTATACTGTCACAAATTTTAAATATCCCAGGGATTGACTTTTCTATAGTAAATTATTCAAAAACTAATTTTATACTGTCGCAAATTTTAAATATCCCAGGGATTGACTTTTCTATAGTAAATTATTCAAAAAATAATTTTCAACTGTCACAAATTTTAATTACGCCAGGGATTGACTTTTCTATAGTAAATTATTCAAAAAATAATTTTCAACTGTCACAAATTTTAATTACGCCAGGGATTGACTTTTCTATAGTAAATTATTCAAAAACTAATTTTATACTGTCGCAAATTTTAAATATCCCAGGGATTGCCTTTTCTATAGTAAATTATTCAAAAACTAATTTTCAACTGTCACAAATTTTAATTACGCCAGGGATTGCCTTTTCTATAGTAAATTATTCAAAAAATAATTTTATACTGTCACAAATTTTAATTGCGCCAGGGATTGACTTTTCTATAGTATATTATTCAAAAACTAATTTTATACTGTCGCAAATTTTAAATATCCCAGGGATTGCCTTTTCTATAGTAAATTATTCAAAAAATAATTTTATACTGTCACAAATTTTAAATATCCCAGGGATTGACTTTTCTATAGTAAATTATTCAAAAACTAATTTTATACTGTCGCAAATTTTAAATATCCCAGGGATTGCCTTTTCTATAGTAAATTATTCAAAAAATAATTTTCAACTGTCACAAATTTTAATTACGCCAGGGATTGACTTTTCTATAGTAAATTATTCAAAAACTAATTTTATACTGTCGCAAATTTTAAATATCCCAGGGATTGCCTTTTCTATAGTAAATTATTCAAAAACTAATTTTATACTGTCGCAAATTTTAATTACGCCAGGGATTGACTTTTCTATAGTAAATTATTCAAAAAATAATTTTATACTGTCGCAAATTTTAAATATCCCAGGGATTGCCTTTTCTATAGTAAATTATTCAAAAAATAATTTTCAACTGTCGCAAATTTTAATTGCGCCAGGGATTGACTTTTCTATAGTAAATTATTCAAAAACTAATTTTATACTGTCGCAAATTTTAAATATCCCAGGGATTGCCTTTTCTATAGTAAATTATTCAAAAACTAATTTTATACTGTCGCAAATTTTAATTACGCCAGGGATTGCCTTTTCTATAGTAAATTATTCAAAAAATAATTTTATACTGTCACAAATTTTAATTGCGCCAGGGATTGACTTTTCTATAGTAAATTATTCAAAAACTAATTTTATACTGTCGCAAATTTTAATTACGCCAGGGATTGCCTTTTCTATAGTAAATTATTCAAAAAATAATTTTATACTGTCACAAATTTTAATTGCGCCAGGGATTGACTTTTCTATAGTAAATTATTCAAAAACTAATTTTATACTGTCGCAAATTTTAATTACGCCAGGGATTGCCTTTTCTATAGTAAATTATTCAAAAACTAATTTTATACTGTCGCAAATTTTAAATATCCCAGGGATTGCCTTTTCTATAGTAAATTATTCAAAAACTAATTTTATACTGTCGCAAATTTTAATTACGCCAGGGATTGCCTTTTCTATAGTAAATTATTCAAAAACTAATTTTATACTGTCGCAAATTTTAATTACGCCAGGGATTGCCTTTTCTATAGTAAATTATTCAAAAAATAATTTTCAACTGTCACAAATTTTAATTACGCCAGGGATTGACTTTTCTATAGTAAATTATTCAAAAACTAATTTTATACTGTCGCAAATTTTAAATATCCCAGGGATTGCCTTTTCTATAGTAAATTATTCAAAAACTAATTTTATACTGTCACAAATTTTAAATATCCCAGGGATTGACTTTTCTATAGTAAATTATTCAAAAACTAATTTTATACTGTCACAAATTTTAAATATCCCAGGGATTGACTTTTCTATAGTAAATTATTCAAAAACTAATTTTATACTGTCGCAAATTTTAAATATCCCAGGGATTGACTTTTCTATAGTAAATTATTCAAAAAATAATTTTCAACTGTCACAAATTTTAATTACGCCAGGGATTGACTTTTCTATAGTAAATTATTCAAAAACTAATTTTATACTGTCGCAAATTTTAAATATCCCAGGGATTGCCTTTTCTATAGTAAATTATTCAAAAACTAATTTTCAACTGTCACAAATTTTAATTACGCCAGGGATTGCCTTTTCTATAGTAAATTATTCAAAAAATAATTTTATACTGTCACAAATTTTAATTGCGCCAGGGATTGACTTTTCTATAGTAAATTATTCAAAAACTAATTTTATACTGTCGCAAATTTTAAATATCCCAGGGATTGCCTTTTCTATAGTAAATTATTCAAAAAATAATTTTATACTGTCACAAATTTTAAATATCCCAGGGATTGACTTTTCTATAGTAAATTATTCAAAAACTAATTTTATACTGTCGCAAATTTTAAATATCCCAGGGATTGCCTTTTCTATAGTAAATTATTCAAAAACTAATTTTATACTGTCGCAAATTTTAAATATCCCAGGGATTGACTTTTCTATAGTAAATTATTCAAAAAATAATTTTCAACTGTCACAAATTTTAATTACGCCAGGGATTGACTTTTCTATAGTAAATTATTCAAAAACTAATTTTATACTGTCACAAATTTTAAATATCCCAGGGATTGACTTTTCTATAGTAAATTATTCAAAAACTAATTTTATACTGTCGCAAATTTTAATTACGCCAGGGATTGCCTTTTCTATAGTAAATTATTCAAAAAATAATTTTCAACTGTCACAAATTTTAATTACGCCAGGGATTGCCTTTTCTATAGTAAATTATTCAAAAAATAATTTTATACTGTCACAAATTTTAATTACGCCAGGGATTGCCTTTTCTATAGTAAATTATTCAAAAAATAATTTTATACTGTCACAAATTTTAATTGCGCCAGGGATTGACTTTTCTATAGTAAATTATTCAAAAACTAATTTTATACTGTCGCAAATTTTAAATATCCCAGGGATTGCCTTTTCTATAGTAAATTATTCAAAAACTAATTTTATACTGTCGCAAATTTTAATTACGCCAGGGATTGCCTTTTCTATAGTAAATTATTCAAAAAATAATTTTCAACTGTCACAAATTTTAATTACGCCAGGGATTGCCTTTTCTATAGTTAATTATTCAAAAAATAATTTTATACTGTCACAAATTTTAATTGCGCCAGGGATTGACTTTTCTATAGTAAATTATTCAAAAACTAATTTTATACTGTCACAAATTTTAATTGCGCCAGGGATTGACTTTTCTATAGTAAATTATTCAAAAACTAATTTTATACTGTCGCAAATTTTAAATATCCCAGGGATTGCCTTTTCTATAGTAAATTATTCAAAAACTAATTTTATACTGTCGCAAATTTTAATTACGCCAGGGATTGACTTTTCTATAGTAAATTATTCAAAAACTAATTTTATACTGTCACAAATTTTAATTACGCCAGGGATTGCCTTTTCTATAGTAAATTATTCAAAAAATAATTTTATACTGTCACAAATTTTAATTGCGCCAGGGATTGACTTTTCTATAGTAAATTATTCAAAAACTAATTTTATACTGTCGCAAATTTTAAATATCCCAGGGATTGCCTTTTCTATAGTAAATTATTCAAAAAATAATTTTATACTGTCACAAATTTTAATTGCGCCAGGGATTGACTTTTCTATAGTAAATTATTCAAAAACTAATTTTATACTGTCACAAATTTTAAATATCCCAGGGATTGACTTTTCTATAGTAAATTATTCAAAAACTAATTTTATACTGTCGCAAATTTTAAATATCCCATGGATTGCCTTTTCTATAGTAAATTATTCAAAAACTAATTTTATACTGTCGCAAATTTTAAATATCCCAGGGATTGACTTTTCTATAGTAAATTATTCAAAAAATAATTTTCAACTGTCACAAATTTTAAATATCCCAGGGATTGACTTTTCTATAGTAAATTATTCAAAAACTAATTTTATACTGTCGCAAATTTTAAATATCCCAGGGATTGCCTTTTCTATAGTAAATTATTCAAAAACTAATTTTATACTGTCGCAAATTTTAATTGCGCCAGGGATTGACTTTTCTATAGTAAATTATTCAAAAACTAATTTTATACTGTCACAAATTTTAATTGCGCCAGGGATTGACTTTTCTATAGTAAATTATTCAAAAACTAATTTTATACTGTCGCAAATTTTAAATATCCCAGGGATTGCCTTTTCTATAATAAATTATTCAAAAAATAATTTTATACTGTCACAAATTTTAATTGCGCCAGGGATTGACTTTTCTATAGTAAATTATTCAAAAACTAATTTTATACTGTCACAAATTTTAATTGCGCCAGGGATTGACTTTTCTATAGTAAATTATTCAAAAAATAATTTTATACTGTCACAAATTTTAATTGCGCCAGGGATTGACTTTTCTATAGTAAATTATTCAAAAAATAATTTTCAACTGTCACAAATTTTAATTACGCCAGGGATTGACTTTTCTATAGTAAATTATTCAAAAACTAATTTTATACTGTCACAAATTTTAATTGCGCCAGGGATTGACTTTTCTATAGTAAATTATTCAAAAACTAATTTTATACTGTCGCAAATTTTAAATATCCCAGGGATTGCCTTTTCTATAGTAAATTATTCAAAAAATAATTTTATACTGTCACAAATTTTAATTGCGCCAGGGATTGACTTTTCTATAGTAAATTATTCAAAAAATAATTTTCAACTGTCACAAATTTTAATTACGCCAGGGATTGCCTTTTCTATAGTAAATTATTCAAAAACTAATTTTATACTGTCGCAAATTTTAAATATCCCAGGGATTGACTTTTCTATAGTAAATTATTCAAAAACTAATTTTATACTGTCACAAATTTTAATTGCGCCAGGGATTGCCTTTTCTATAGTAAATTATTCAAAAACTAATTTTATACTGTCGCAAATTTTAATTACGCCAGGGATTGCCTTTTCTATAGTAAATTATTCAAAAACTAATTTTATACTGTCGCAAATTTTAATTGCGCCAGGGATTGACTTTTCTATAGTAAATTATTCAAAAACTAATTTTATACTGTCGCAAATTTTAATTACGCCAGGGATTGCCTTTTCTATAGTAAATTATTCAAAAAATAATTTTCAACTGTCACAAATTTTAATTACGCCAGGGATTGCCTTTTCTATAGTAAATTATTCAAAAAATAATTTTATACTGTCACAAATTTTAATTGCGCCAGGGATTGACTTTTCTATAGTAAATTATTCAAAAACTAATTTTATACTGTCGCAAATTTTAAATATCCCAGGGATTGCCTTTTCTATAGTAAATTATTCAAAAACTAATTTTATACTGTCGCAAATTTTAATTACGCCAGGGATTGCCTTTTCTATAGTAAATTATTCAAAAACTAATTTTATACTGTCGCAAATTTTAATTGCGCCAGGGATTGACTTTTCTATAGTAAATTATTCAAAAACTAATTTTATACTGTCGCAAATTTTAATTACGCCAGGGATTGCCTTTTCTATAGTAAATTATTCAAAAAATAATTTTCAACTGTCACAAATTTTAATTACGCCAGGGATTGCCTTTTCTATAGTAAATTATTCAAAAAATAATTTTATACTGTCGCAAATTTTAAATATCCCAGGGATTGACTTTTCTATAGTAAATTATTCAAAAAATAATTTTCAACTGTCACAAATTTTAATTACGCCAGGGATTGCCTTTTCTATAGTAAATTATTCAAAAAATAATTTTATACTGTCACAAATTTTAATTACGCCAGGGATTGCCTTTTCTATAGTAAATTATTCAAAAAATAATTTTATACTGTCACAAATTTTAATTGCGCCAGGGATTGACTTTTCTATAGTAAATTATTCAAAAACTAATTTTATACTGTCGCAAATTTTAAATATCCCAGGGATTGCCTTTTCTATAGTAAATTATTCAAAAAATAATTTTATACTGTCACAAATTTTAATTGCGCCAGGGATTGACTTTTCTATAGTAAATTATTCAAAAACTAATTTTATACTGTCGCAAATTTTAAATATCCCAGGGATTGCCTTTTCTATAGTAAATTATTCAAAAACTAATTTTATACTGTCGCAAATTTTAATTACGCCAGGGATTGCCTTTTCTATAGTAAATTATTCAAAAAATAATTTTATACTGTCACAAATTTTAATTGCGCCAGGGATTGACTTTTCTATAGTAAATTATTCAAAAACTAATTTTATACTGTCGCAAATTTTAAATATCCCAGGGATTGCCTTTTCTATAGTAAATTATTCAAAAAATAATTTTATACTGTCACAAATTTTAATTACGCCAGGGATTGCCTTTTCTATAGTAAATTATTCAAAAACTAATTTTATACTGTCGCAAATTTTAATTACGCCAGGGATTGCCTTTTCTATAGTAAATTATTCAAAAACTAATTTTATACTGTCGCAAATTTTAATTGCGCCAGGGATTGACTTTTCTATAGTAAATTATTCAAAAACTAATTTTATACTGTCGCAAATTTTAAATATCCCAGGGATTGACTTTTCTATAGTAAATTATTCAAAAACTAATTTTATACTGTCACAAATTTTAATTGCGCCAGGGATTGCCTTTTCTATAGTAAATTATTCAAAAACTAATTTTATACTGTCGCAAATTTTAATTACGCCAGGGATTGCCTTTTCTATAGTAAATTATTCAAAAACTAATTTTATACTGTCGCAAATTTTAATTGCGCCAGGGATTGACTTTTCTATAGTAAATTATTCAAAAACTAATTTTATACTGTCGCAAATTTTAAATATCCCAGGGATTGCCTTTTCTATAGTAAATTATTCAAAAACTAATTTTATACTGTCGCAAATTTTAATTACGCCAGGGATTGACTTTTCTATAGTAAATTATTCAAAAACTAATTTTATACTGTCAGAAATTTTAAATATCCCAGGGATTGACTTTTCTATAGTAAATTATTCAAAAACTAATTTTATACTGTCGCAAATTTTAAATATCCCAGGGATTGCCTTTTCTATAGTAAATTATTCAAAAACTAATTTTATACTGTCGCAAATTTTAAATATCCCAGGGATTGACTTTTCTATAGTAAATTATTCAAAAAATAATTTTCAACTGTCACAAATTTTAAATATCCCAGGGATTGACTTTTCTATAGTAAATTATTCAAAAACTAATTTTATACTGTCGCAAATTTTAAATATCCCAGGGATTGCCTTTTCTATAGTAAATTATTCAAAAACTAATTTTATACTGTCGCAAATTTTAATTGCGCCAGGGATTGACTTTTCTATAGTAAATTATTCAAAAACTAATTTTATACTGTCACAAATTTTAATTGCGCCAGGGATTGACTTTTCTATAGTAAATTATTCAAAAACTAATTTTATACTGTCGCAAATTTTAAATATCCCAGGGATTGCCTTTTCTATAGTAAATTATTCAAAAAATAATTTTATACTGTCACAAATTTTAATTGCGCCAGGGATTGACTTTTCTATAGTAAATTATTCAAAAACTAATTTTATACTGTCGCAAATTTTAAATATCCCAGGGATTGCCTTTTCTATAGTAAATTATTCAAAAAATAATTTTATACTGTCACAAATTTTAATTGCGCCAGGGATTGACTTTTCTATAGTAAATTATTCAAAAAATAATTTTCAACTGTCACAAATTTTAATTACGCCAGGGATTGACTTTTCTATAGTAAATTATTCAAAAACTAATTTTATACTGTCACAAATTTTAATTGCGCCAGGGATTGACTTTTCTATAGTAAATTATTCAAAAACTAATTTTATACTGTCGCAAATTTTAAATATCCCAGGGATTGCCTTTTCTATAGTAAATTATTCAAAAAATAATTTTATACTGTCACAAATTTTAATTGCGCCAGGGATTGACTTTTCTATAGTAAATTATTCAAAAAATAATTTTCAACTGTCACAAATTTTAATTACGCCAGGGATTGCCTTTTCTATAGTAAATTATTCAAAAACTAATTTTATACTGTCGCAAATTTTAAATATCCCAGGGATTGACTTTTCTATAGTAAATTATTCAAAAACTAATTTTATACTGTCACAAATTTTAATTGCGCCAGGGATTGCCTTTTCTATAGTAAATTATTCAAAAACTAATTTTATACTGTCGCAAATTTTAATTACGCCAGGGATTGCCTTCTCTATAGTAAATTATTCAAAAACTAATTTTATACTGTCGCAAATTTTAATTGCGCCAGGGATTGACTTTTCTATAGTAAATTATTCAAAAACTAATTTTATACTGTCGCAAATTTTAAATATCCCAGGGATTGCCTTTTCTATAGTAAATTATTCAAAAACTAATTTTATACTGTCGCAAATTTTAATTACGCCAGGGATTGCCTTTTCTATAGTAAATTATTCAAAAAATAATTTTATACTGTCACAAATTTTAATTGCGCCAGGGATTGACTTTTCTATAGTAAATTATTCAAAAACTAATTTTATACTGTCGCAAATTTTAAATATCCCAGGGATTGCCTTTTCTATAGTAAATTATTCAAAAACTAATTTTATACTGTCGCAAATTTTAATTACGCCAGGGATTGCCTTTTCTATAGTAAATTATTCAAAAAATAATTTTATACTGTCACAAATTTTAATTGCGCCAGGGATTGACTTTTCTATAGTAAATTATTCAAAAAATAATTTTCAACTGTCACAAATTTTAATTACGCCAGGGATTGCCTTTTCTATAGTAAATTATTCAAAAAATAATTTTATACTGTCACAAATTTTAATTGCGCCAGGGATTGACTTTTCTATAGTAAATTATTCAAAAAATAATTTTCAACTGTCACAAATTTTAATTACGCCAGGGATTGCCTTTTCTATAGTAAATTATTCAAAAAATAATTTTATACTGTCACAAATTTTAATTGCGCCAGGGATTGACTTTTCTATAGTAAATTATTCAAAAACTAATTTTATACTGTCGCAAATTTTAAATATCCCAGGGATTGCCTTTTATATAGTAAATTTTTCAAAAAATAATTTTCAACTGTCACAAATTTTAATTACGCCAGGGATTGCCTTTTCTATAGTAAATTTTTCAAAAAATAATTTTCAACTGTCACAAATTTTAATTGCGCCAGGGATTGCCTTTTCTATAGTAAATTTTTCAAAAACTAATTTTATACTGTCACAAATTTTAATTACGCCAGGGATTGACTTTTCTATAGTAAATTATTCAAAAACTAATTTTATACTGTCGCAAATTTTAATTACGCCAGGGATTGACTTTTCTATAGTAAATTATTCAAAAACTAATTTTATACTGTCACAAATTTTAATTGCGCCAGGGATTGACTTTTCTATAGTAAATTATTCAAAAACTAATTTTATACTGTCGCAAATTTTAATTACGCCAGGGATTGACTTTTCTATAGTAAATTATTCAAAAACTAATTTTATACTGTCACAAATTTTAATTGCGCCAGGGATTGACTTTTCTATAGTAAATTATTCAAAAACTAATTTTATACTGTCGCAAATTTTAAATATCCCAGGGATTACCTTTTCTATAGTAAATTATTCAAAAAATAATTTTATACTGTCACAAATTTTAATTACGCCAGGGATTGACTTTTCTATAGTAAATTATTCAAAAACTAATTTTATACTGTCGCAAATTTTAAATATCCCAGGGATTGCCTTTTCTATAGTAAATTATTCAAAAAATAATTTTCAACTGTCACAAATTTTAATTGCGCCAGGGATTGCCTTTTCTATAGTAAATTTTTCAAAAACTAATTTTATACTGTCACAAATTTTAATTACGCCAGGGATTGACTTTTCTATAGTAAATTATTCAAAAAATAATTTTATACTGTCGCAAATTTTAATTACGCCAGGGATTGCCTTTTCTATAGTAAATTATTCAAAAACTAATTTTATACTGTCGCAAATTTTAATTACGCCAGGGATTGCCTTTTCTATAGTAAATTATTCAAAAACTAATTTTATACTGTCGCAAATTTTAATTACGCCAGGGAATGCCTTTTCTATAGTAAATTATTCAAAAAATAATTTTCAACTGTCACAAATTTTAATTGCGCCAGGGATTGACTTTTCTATAGTAAATTATTCAAAAAATAATTTTATACTGTCACAAATTTTAATTGCGCCAGGGATTGACTTTTCTATAGTAAATTATTCAAAAAATAATTTTATACTGTCACAAATTTTAATTGCGCCAGGGATTGACTTTTCTATAGTAAATTATTCAAAAACTAATTTTATACTGTCGCAAATTTTAATTACGCCAGGGATTGCCTTTTCTATAGTAAATTATTCAAAAAATAATTTTCAACTGTCACAAGTTTTAATTGCGCCAGGGATTGCCTTTTCTATAGTAAATTTTTCAAAAAATAATTTTCAACTGTCACAAATTTTAATTGCGCCAGGGATTGACTTTTCTATAGTAAATTATTCAAAAACTAATTTTATACTGTCAAAAATTTTAATTGCGCCAGGGATTGACTTTTCTATAGTAAATTATTCAAAAACTAATTTTATACTGTCGCAAATTTTAAATATCCCAGGGATTGCCTTTTCTATAGTAAATTATTCAAAAAATAATTTTCAACTGTCACAAATTTTAATTGCGCCAGGGATTGACTTTTCTATAGTAAATTATTCAAAAAATAATTTTATACTGTCACAAATTTTAATTGCGCCAGGGATTGACTTTTCTATAGTAAATTATTCAAAAAATAATTTTCAACTGTCACAAATTTTAATTACGCCAGGGATTGACTTTTCTATAGTAAATTATTCAAAAACGAATTTTATACTGTCACAAATTTTAATTGCGCCAGGGATTGACTTTTCTATAGTAAATTTTTCAAAAACTAATTTTATACTGTCGCAAATTTTAAATATCCCAGGGATTGCCTTTTCTATAGTAAATTATTCAAAAAATAATTTTATACTGTCACAAATTTTAATTGCGCCAGGGATTGACTTTTCTATAGTAAATTATTCAAAAAATAATTTTATACTGTCACAAATTTTAATTGCGCCAGGGATTGACTTTTCTATAGTAAATTATTCAAAAAATAATTTTCAACTGTCACAAATTTTAATTGCGCCAGGGATTGCCTTTTCTATAGTAAATTATTCAAAAACTAATTTTATACTGTCGCAAATTTTAATTGCGCCAGGGATTGACTTTTCTATAGTAAATTATTCAAAAACTAATTTTATACTGTCACAAATTTTAATTGCGCCAGGGATTGACTTTTCTATAGTAAATTATTCAAAAACTAATTTTATACTGTCGCAAATTTTAAATATCCCAGGGATTGCCTTTTATATAGTAAATTTTTCAAAAAATAATTTTCAACTGTCACAAATTTTAATTACGCCAGGGATTGACTTTTCTATAGTAAATTATTCAAAAAATAATTTTATACTGTCACAAATTTTAATTGCGCCAGGGATTGACTTTTCTATAGTAAATTATTCAAAAACTAATTTTATACTGTCGCAAATTTTAAATATCCCAGGGATTGCCTTTTCTATAGTAAATTATTCAAAAAATAATTTTATACTGTCACAAATTTTAATTGCGCCAGGGATTGACTTTTCTATAGTAAATTATTCAAAAAATAATTTTATACTGTCACAAATTTTAATTGCGCCAGGGATTGACTTTTCTATAGTAAATTATTCAAAAAATAATTTTCAACTGTCACAAATTTTAATTACGCCAGGGATTGCCTTTTCTATAGTAAATTATTCAAAAACTAATTTTATACTGTCGCAAATTTTAATTACGCCAGGGATTGCCTTTTCTATAGTAAATTATTCAAAAAATAATTTTCAACTGTCACAAATTTTAATTGCGCCAGGGATTGCCTTTTCTATAGTAAATTTTTCAAAAAATAATTTTCAACTGTCCCAAATTTTAATTGCGCCAGGGATAGCCTTTTCTATAGTAAATTATTCAAAAACTAATTTTATACTGTCGCAAATTTTAAATATCCCAGGGATTGACTTTTCTATAGTAAATTTTTCAAAAAATAATTTTCAACTGTCACAAATTTTAATTGCGCCAGGGATTGCCTTTTCTATAGTAAATTATTCAAAAACTAATTTTATACTGTCGCAAATTTTAAATATCCCAGGGATTGCCTTTTCTATAGTAAATTATTCAAAAAATAATTTTATACTGTCACAAATTTTAATTGCGCCAGGGATTGACTTTTCTATAGTAAATTATTCAAAAAATAATTTTCAACTGTCACAAATTTTAATTGCGCCAGGGATTGACTTTTCTATAGTAAATTATTCAAAAAATAATTTTATACTGTCACAAATTTTAATTGCGCCAGGGATTGACTTTTCTATAGTAAATTATTCAAAAAATAATTTTCAACTGTCACAAATTTTAATTACGCCAGGGATTGACTTTTCTATAGTAAATTATTCAAAAACTAATTTTATACTGTCACAAATTTTAATTGCGCCAGGGATTGACTTTTCTATAGTAAATTTTTCAAAAACTAATTTTATACTGTCGCAAATTTTAAATATCCCAGGGATTGCCTTTTCTATAGTAAATTATTCAAAAAATAATTTTATACTGTCACAAATTTTAATTGCGCCAGGGATTGACTTTTCTATAGTAAATTATTCAAAAACTAATTTTATACTGTCGCAAATTTTAAATATCCCAGGGATTGACTTTTCTATAGTAAATTATTCAAAAACTAATTTTATACTGTCACAAATTTTATGTGCGCCAGGGATTGCCTTTTCTATAGTAAATTATTCAAAAACTAATTTTATACTGTCGCAAATTTTAATTACGCCAGGGATTGCCTTTTCTATAGTAAATTATTCAAAAACTAATTTTATACTGTCACAAATTTTAATTGCGCCAGGGATTGACTTTTCTATAGTAAATTATTCAAAAAATAATTTTCAACTGTCACAAATTTTAATTACGCCAGGGATTGACTTTTCTATAGTAAATTATTCAAAAAATAATTTTATACTGTCGCAAATTTTAATTACGCCAGGGATTGCCTTTTCTATAGTAAATTATTCAAAAACTAATTTTATACTGTCGCAAATTTTAATTACGCCAGGGATTGCCTTTTCTATAGTCAATTATTCAAAAAATAATTTTATACTGTCACAAATTTTAATTGCGCCAGGGATTGACTTTTCTATAGTAAATTATTCAAAAAATAATTTTCAACTGTCACAAATTTTAATTACGCCAGGGATTGACTTTTCTATAGTAAATTATTCAAAAACTAATTTTATACTGTCACAAATTTTAATTGCGCCAGGGATTGACTTTTCTATAGTAAAATTTTCAAAAACTAATTTTATACTGTCGCAAATTTTAAATATCCCAGGGATTGCCTTTTCTATTGTAAATTATTCAAAAAAAATTTTATACTGTCACAAATTTTAATTGCGCCAGGGATTGACTTTTCTATAGTAAATTATTCAAAAACTAATTTTATACTGTCGCAAATTTTAAATATCCCAGGGATTGACTTTTCTATAGTAAATTATTCAAAAACTAATTTTATACTGTCACAAATTTTATGTGCGCCAGGGATTGCCTTTTCTATAGTAAATTATTCAAAAACTAATTTTATACTGTCGCAAATTTTAATTACGCCAGGGATTGCCTTTTCTATAGTAAATTATTCAAAAACTAATTTTATACTGTCACAAATTTTAATTGCGCCAGGGATTGACTTTTCTATAGTAAATTATTCAAAAAATAATTTTCAACTGTCACAAATTTTAATTACGCCAGGGATTGACTTTTCTATAGTAAATTATTCAAAAAATAATTTTATACTGTCGCAAATTTTAATTACGCCAGGGATTGCCTTTTCTATAGTAAATTATTCAAAAACTAATTTTATACTGTCGCAAATTTTAATTACGCCAGGGATTGCCTTTTCTATAGTCAATTATTCAAAAACTAATTTTATACTGTCACAAATTTTAATTGCGCCAGGGATTGACTTTTCTATAGTAAATTATTCAAAAAATAATTTTCAACTGTCACAAATTTTAATTACGCCAGGGATTGACTTTTCTATAGTAAATTATTCAAAAAATAATTTTATACTGTCGCAAATTTTAATTACGCCAGGGATTGCCTTTTCTATAGTAAATTATTCAAAAACTAATTTTATACTGTCGCAAATTTTAAATATCCCAGGGATTGCCTTTTCTATAGTAAATTTTTCAAAAACTAATTTTATACTGTCACAAATTTTAATTACGCCAGGGATTGACTTTTCTATAGTAAATTATTCAAAAAATAATTTTATACTGTCGCAAATTTTAATTACGCCAGGGATTGCCTTTTCTATAGTAAATTATTCAAAAACTAATTTTATACTGTCGCAAATTTTAATTACGCCAGGGATTGCCTTTTCTATAGTAAATTATTCAAAAAATAATTTTATACTGTCGCAAATTTTAATTACGCCAGGGATTGCCTTTTCTATAGTAAATTATTCAAAAACTAATTTTATACTGTCACAAATTTTAATTGCGCCAGGGATTGCCTTTTCTATAGTAAATTTTTCAAAAAATAATTTTATACTGTCACAAATTTTAATTGCGCCAGGGATTGACTTTTCTATAGTAAATTATTCAAAAACTAATTTTATACTGTCACAAATTTTAATTGCGCCAGGGATTGACTTTTCTATAGTAAATTATTCAAAAACTAATTTTATACTGTCACAAATTTTATGTGCGCCAGGGATTGCCTTTTCTATAGTAAATTATTCAAAAAATAATTCTATACTGTCGCAAATTTTAATTACGCCAGGGATTGCCTTTTCTATAGTAAATTATTCAAAAACTAATTTTCAACTGTCACAAATTTTAATTGCGCCAGGGATTGACTTTTCTATAGTAAATTATTCAAAAACTAATTTTATACTGTCGCAAATTTTAAATATCCCAGGGATTGACTTTTCTATAGTAAATTATTCAAAAACTAATTTTATACTGTCACAAATTTTATGTGCGCCAGGGATTGCCTTTTCTATAGTAAATTATTCAAAAAATAATTTTATACTGTCGCAAATTTTAATTACGCCAGGGATTGCCTTTTCTATAGTAAATTATTCAAAAACTAATTTTATACTGTCACAAATTTTAATTGCGCCAGGGATTGCCTTTTCTATAGTAAATTTTTCAAAAAATAATTTTATACTGTCACAAATTTTAATTGCGCCAGGGATTGACTTTTCTATAGTAAATTATTCAAAAACTAATTTTATACTGTCACAAATTTTAATTGCGCCAGGGATTGACTTTTCTATAGTAAATTATTCAAAAACTAATTTTATACTGTCACAAATTTTAATTGCGCCAGGGATTGACTTTTCTATAGTAAATTATTCAAAAACTAATTTTATACTGTCGCAAATTTTAAATATCCCAGGGATTGCCTTTTCTATAGTAAATTATTCAAAAAATAATTTTATACTGTCACAAATTTTAATTGCGCCAGGGATTGACTTTTCTATAGTAAATTATTCAAAAAATAATTTTCAACTGTCACAAATTTTAATTGCGCCAGGGATTGACTTTTCTATAGTAAATTATTCAAAAAATAATTTTATACTGTCACAAATTTTAATTGCGCCAGGGATTGACTTTTCTATAGTAAATTATTCAAAAAATAATTTTCAACTGTCACAAATTTTAATTACGCCAGGGATTGACTTTTCTATAGTAAATTATTCAAAAACTAATTTTATACTGTCACAAATTTTAATTGCGCCAGGGATTGACTTTTCTATAGTAAATTTTTCAAAAACTAATTTTATACTGTCGCAAATTTTAAATATCCCAGGGATTGCCTTTTCTATAGTAAATTATTCAAAAAATAATTTTATACTGTCACAAATTTTAATTGCGCCAGGGATTGACTTTTCTATAGTAAATTATTCAAAAACTAATTTTATACTGTCGCAAATTTTAAATATCCCAGGGATTGACTTTTCTATAGTAAATTATTCAAAAACTAATTTTATACTGTCACAAATTTTATGTGCGCCAGGGATTGCCTTTTCTATAGTAAATTATTCAAAAACTAATTTTATACTGTCGCAAATTTTAATTACGCCAGGGATTGCCTTTTCTATAGTAAATTATTCAAAAACTAATTTTATACTGTCACAAATTTTAATTGCGCCAGGGATTGACTTTTCTATAGTAAATTATTCAAAAAATAATTTTCAACTGTCACAAATTTTAATTACGCCAGGGATTGACTTTTCTATAGTAAATTATTCAAAAAATAATTTTATACTGTCGCAAATTTTAATTACGCCAGGGATTGCCTTTTCTATAGTAAATTATTCAAAAACTAATTTTATACTGTCGCAAATTTTAATTACGCCAGGGATTGCCTTTTCTATAGTAAATTATTCAAAAACTAATTTTATACTGTCACAAATTTTAATTGCGCCAGGGATTGACTTTTCTATAGTAAATTATTCAAAAAATAATTTTCAACTGTCACAAATTTTAATTACGCCAGGGATTGACTTTTCTATAGTAAATTATTCAAAAAATAATTTTATACTGTCGCAAATTTTAATTACGCCAGGGATTGCCTTTTCTATAGTAAATTATTCAAAAACTAATTTTATACTGTCGCAAATTTTAAATATCCCAGGGATTGCCTTTTCTATAGTAAATTTTTCAAAAACTAATTTTATACTGTCACAAATTTTAATTACGCCAGGGATTGACTTTTCTATAGTAAATTATTCAAAAAATAATTTTATACTGTCGCAAATTTTAATTACGCCAGGGATTGCCTTTTCTATAGTAAATTATTCAAAAACTAATTTTATACTGTCGCAAATTTTAATTACGCCAGGGATTGCCTTTTCTATAGTAAATTATTCAAAAAATAATTTTATACTGTCGCAAATTTTAATTACGCCAGGGATTGCCTTTTCTATAGTAAATTATTCAAAAACTAATTTTCAACTGTCACAAATTTTAATTGCGCCAGGGATTGCCTTTTCTATAGTAAATTATTCAAAAACTAATTTTATACTGTCGCAAATTTTAATTACGCCAGGGATTGCCTTTTCTATAGTAAATTTTTCAAAAAATAATTTTCAACTGTCACAAATTTTAATTGCGCCAGGGATTGACTTTTCTATAGTAAATTATTCAAAAACTAATTTTATACTGTCGCAAATTTTAAATATCCCAGGGATTGACTTTTCTATAGTAAATTATTCAAAAACTAATTTTATACTGTCACAAATTTTATGTGCGCCAGGGATTGCCTTTTCTATAGTAAATTATTCAAAAAATAATTTTATACTGTCGCAAATTTTAATTACGCCAGGGATTGCCTTTTCTATAGTAAATTATTCAAAAACTAATTTTATACTGTCACAAATTTTAATTGCGCCAGGGATTGCCTTTTCTATAGTAAATTTTTCAAAAAATAATTTTATACTGTCACAAATTTTAATTGCGCCAGGGATTGACTTTTCTATAGTAAATTATTCAAAAACTAATTTTATACTGTCACAAATTTTAATTGCGCCAGGGATTGACTTTTCTATAGTAAATTATTCAAAAACTAATTTTATACTGTCACAAATTTTAATTGCGCCAGGGATTGACTTTTCTATAGTAAATTATTCAAAAACTAATTTTATACTGTCGCAAATTTTAAATATCCCAGGGATTGCCTTTTCTATAGTAAATTATTCAAAAAATAATTTTATACTGTCACAAATTTTAATTGCGCCAGGGATTGACTTTTCTATAGTAAATTATTCAAAAAATAATTTTCAACTGTCACAAATTTTAATTGCGCCAGGGATTGACTTTTCTATAGTAAATTATTCAAAAAATAATTTTATACTGTCACAAATTTTAATTGCGCCAGGGATTGACTTTTCTATAGTAAATTATTCAAAAAATAATTTTCAACTGTCACAAATTTTAATTACGCCAGGGATTGACTTTTCTATAGTAAATTATTCAAAAACTAATTTTATACTGTCACAAATTTTAATTGCGCCAGGGATTGACTTTTCTATAGTAAATTATTCAAAAACTAATTTTATACTGTCGCAAATTTTAAATATCCCAGGGATTGCCTTTTCTATAGTAAATTATTCAAAAAATAATTTTATACTGTCACAAATTTTAATTACGCCAGGGATTGACTTTTCTATAGTAAATTATTCAAAAACTAATTTTATACTGTCGCAAATTTTAAATATCCCAGGGATTGCCTTTTCTATAGTAAATTATTCAAAAAATAATTTTCAACTGTCACAAATTTTAATTGCGCCAGGGATTGCCTTTTCTATAGTAAATTTTTCAAAAACTAATTTTATACTGTCACAAATTTTAATTACGCCAGGGATTGACTTTTCTATAGTAAATTATTCAAAAAATAATTTTATACTGTCGCAAATTTTAATTACGCCAGGGATTGCCTTTTCTATAGTAAATTATTCAAAAACTAATTTTATACTGTCGCAAATTTTAATTACGCCAGGGATTGCCTTTTCTATAGTAAATTATTCAAAAACTAATTTTATACTGTCGCAAATTTTAATTACGCCAGGGATTGCCTTTTCTATAGTAAATTATTCAAAAAATAATTTTCAACTGTCACAAATTTTAATTGCGCCAGGGATTGACTTTTCTATAGTAAATTATTCAAAAAATAATTTTATACTGTCACAAATTTTAATTGCGCCAGGGATTGACTTTTCTATAGTAAATTATTCAAAAAATAATTTTATACTGTCACAAATTTTAATTGCGCCAGGGATTGACTTTTCTATAGTAAATTATTCAAAAACTAATTTTATACTGTCGCAAATTTTAATTACGCCAGGGATTGCCTTTTCTATAGTAAATTATTCAAAAAATAATTTTCAACTGTCACAAATTTTAATTGCGCCAGGGATTGCCTTTTCTATAGTAAATTTTTCAAAAAATAATTTTCAACTGTCACAAATTTTAAATATCCCAGGGATTGCCTTTTCTATAGTAAATTATTCAAAAAATAATTTTCAACTGTCACAAATTTTAATTGCGCCAGGAATTGACTTTTCTATAGTAAATTTTTCAAAAACTAATTTTATACTGTCGCAAATTTTAAATATCCCAGGGATTGCCTTTTCTATAGTAAATTATTCAAAAAATAATTTTATACTGTCACAAATTTTAATTGCGCCAGGGATTGACTTTTCTATAGTAAATTATTCAAAAAATAATTTTATACTGTCACAAATTTTAATTGCGCCAGGGATTGACTTTTCTATAGTAAATTATTCAAAAAATAATTTTCAACTGTCACAAATTTTAATTGCGCCAGGGATTGCCTTTTCTATAGTAAATTATTCAAAAACTAATTTTCAACTGTCACAAATTTTAATTACGCCAGGGATTGACTTTTCTATAGTAAATTATTCAAAAACTAATTTTCAACTGTCACAAATTTTAATTACGCCAGGGATTGACTTTTCTATAGTAAATTATTCAAAAACTAATTTTATACTGTCACAAATTTTAATTACGCCAGGGATTGCCTTTTCTATAGTAAATTTTTCAAAAAATAATTTTATACTGTCGCAAATTTTAATTACGCCAGGGATTGCCTTTTCTATAGTAAATTATTCAAAAACTAATTTTATACTGTCGCAAATTTTAATTACGCCAGGGATTGCCTTTTCTATAGTAAATTATTCAAAAACTAATTTTATACTGTCGCAAATTTTAATTACGCCAGGGATTGCCTTTTCTATAGTAAATTATTCAAAAAATAATTTTCAACTGTCGCAAATTTTAATTACGCCAGGGATTGCCTTTTCTATAGTAAATTATTCAAAAAATAATTTTATACTGTCGCAAATTTTAATTACGCCAGGGATTGCCTTTTCTATAGTAAATTATTCAAAAACTAATTTTCAACTGTCACAAATTTTAATTGCGCCAGGGATTGCCTTTTCTATAGTAAATTATTCAAAAAATAATTTTCAACTGTCACAAATTTTAATTGCGCCAGGGATTGCCTTTTCTATAGTAAATTTTTCAAAAAATAATTTTCAACTGTCACAAATTTTAATTGCGCCAGGGATTGACTTTTCTATAGTAAATTATTCAAAAACTAATTTTATACTGTCACAAATTTTAATTGCGCCAGGGATTGACTTTTCTATAGTAAATTATTCAAAAACTAATTTTATACTGTCGCAAATTTTAATTACGCCAGGGATTGACTTTTCTATAGTAAATTATTCAAAAACTAATTTTATACTGTCACAAATTTTAATTGCGCCAGGGATTGACTTTTCTATAGTAAATTATTCAAAAACTAATTTTATACTGTCGCAAATTTTAATTACGCCAGGGATTGACTTTTCTATAGTAAATTATTCAAAAACTAATTTTATACTGTCACAAATTTTAATTGCGCCAGGGATTGACTTTTCTATAGTAAATTATTCAAAAACTAATTTTATACTGTCGCAAATTTTAAATATCCCAGGGATTGACTTTTCTATAGTAAATTATTCAAAAACTAATTTTCAACTGTCACAAATTTTAATTGCGCCAGGGATTGACTTTTCTATAGTAAATTATTCAAAAACTAATTTTATACTGTCGCAAATTTTAAATATCCCAGGGATTGCCTTTTCTATAGTAAAATATTCAAAAAATAATTTTCAACTGTCACAAATTTTAATTGCGCCAGGGATTGCCTTTTCTATAGTAAATTATTCAAAAACTAATTTTATACTGTCGCAAATTTTAAATATCCCAGGGATTGCCTTTTCTATAGTAAATTATTCAAAAAATAATTTTATACTGTCACAAATTTTAATTGCGCCAGGGATTGCCTTTTCTATAGTAAATTATTCAAAAAATAATTTTATACTGTCACAAATTTTAATTGCGCCAGGGATTGCCTTTTCTATAGTAAATTATTCAAAAACTAATTTTATACTGTCGCAAATTTTAATTGCGCCAGGGATTGACTTTTCTATAGTAAATTATTCAAAAACTAATTTTATACTGTCACAAATTTTAATTACGCCAGGGATTGCCTTTTCTATAGTAAATTATTCAAAAAATAATTTTCAACTGTCACAAATTTTAATTGCGCCAGGGATTGACTTTTCTATAGTAAATTATTCAAAAACTAATTTTATACTGTCACAAATTTTAATTGCGCCAGGGATTGACTTTTCTATAGTAAATTATTCAAAAAATAATTTTCAACTGTCACAAATTTTAATTGCGCCAGGGATTGACTTTTCTATAGTAAATTATTCAAAAAATAATTTTATACTGTCACAAATTTTAATTGCGCCAGGGATTGACTTTTCTATAGTAAATTATTCAAAAAATAATTTTCAACTGTCACAAATTTTAATTACGCCAGGGATTGACTTTTCTATAGTAAATTATTCAAAAACTAATTTTATACTGTCACAAATTTTAATTGCGCCAGGGATTGACTTTTCTATAGTAAATTTTTCAAAAACTAATTTTATACTGTCGCAAATTTTAAATATCCCAGGGATTGCCTTTTCTATAGTAAATTATTCAAAAAATAATTTTATACTGTCACAAATTTTAATTGCGCCAGGGATTGACTTTTCTATAGTAAATTATTCAAAAAATAATTTTATACTGTCACAAATTTTAATTACGCCAGGGATTGCCTTTTCTATAGTAAATTATTCAAAAAATAATTTTCAACTGTCACAAATTTTAAATATCCCAGGGATTGACTTTTCTATAGTAAATTATTCAAAAACTAATTTTCAACTGTCACAAATTTTAATTACGCCAGGGATTGACTTTTCTATAGTAAATTATTCAAAAACTAATTTTATACTGTCACAAATTTTAATTGCGCCAGGGATTGACTTTTCTATAGTAAATTATTCAAAAACTAATTTTATACTGTCGCAAATTTTAAATATCCCAGGGATTGCCTTTTCTATAGTAAATTATTCAAAAAATAATTTTCAACTGTCACAAATTTTAATTGCGCCAGGGATTGCCTTTTCTATAGTAAATTTTTCAAAAACTAATTTTATACTGTCGCAAATTTTAAATATCCCAGGGATTGCCTTTTCTATAGTAAATTATTCAAAAAATAATTTTATACTGTCACAAATTTTAATTGCGCCAGGGATTGACTTTTCTATAGTAAATTATTCAAAAACTAATTTTATACTGTCGCAAATTTTAAATATCCCAGGGATTGCCTTTTCTATAGTAAATTATTCAAAAAATAATTTTCAACTGTCACAAATTTTAATTGCGCCAGGGATTGCCTTTTCTATAGTAAATTATTCAAAAAATAATTTTATACTGTCACAAATTTTAATTGCGCCAGGGATTGACTTTTCTATAGTAAATTATTCAAAAACTAATTTTATACTGTCGCAAATTTTAAATATCCCAGGGATTGCCTTTTCTATAGTAAATTATTCAAAAACTAATTTTCAACTGTCACAAATTTTAATTACGCCAGGGATTGACTTTTCTATAGTAAATTATTCAAAAACTAATTTTATACTGTCACAAATTTTAATTGCGCCAGGGATTGACTTTTCTATAGTAAATTATTCAAAAACTAATTTTATACTGTCGCAAATTTTAAATATCCCAGGGATTGCCTTTTCTATAGTAAATTATTCAAAAAATAATTTTCAACTGTCACAAATTTTAATTGCGCCAGGGATTGACTTTTCTATAGTAAATTATTCAAAAACTAATTTTATACTGTCGCAAATTTTAATTACGCCAGGGATTGCCTTTTCTATAGTAAATTATTCAAAAAATAATTTTCAACTGTCACAAATTTTAATTGCGCCAGGGATTGCCTTTTCTATAGTAAATTTTTCAAAAAATAATTTTCAACTGTCACAAATTTTAATTGCGCCAGGGATTGACTTTTCTATAGTAAATTATTCAAAAAATAATTTTATACTGTCACAAATTTTAATTGCGCCAGGGATTGACTTTTCTATAGTAAATTATTCAAAAAATAATTTTATACTGTCACAAATTTTAATTGCGCCAGGGATTGACTTTTCTATAGTAAATTATTCAAAAACTAATTTTATACTGTCGCAAATTTTAAATATCCCAGGGATTGACTTTTCTATAGTAAATTATTCAAAAACTAATTTTATACTGTCGCAAATTTTAAATATCCCAGGGATTGCCTTTTCTATAGTAAATTATTCAAAAAATAATTTTATACTGTCGCAAATTTTAATTACGCCAGGGATTGCCTTTTCTATAGTAAATTATTCAAAAACTAATTTTATACTGTCACAAATTTTAATTGCGCCAGGGATTGACTTTTCTATAGTAAATTATTCAAAAACTAATTTTATACTGTCGCAAATTTTAAATATCCCAGGGATTGCCTTTTCTATAGTAAATTATTCAAAAAATAATTTTATACTGTCGCAAATTTTAATTACGCCAGGGATTGCCTTTTCTATAGTAAATTATTCAAAAAATAATTTTATACTGTCGCAAATTTTAATTACGCCAGGGATTGACTTTTCTATAGTAAATTATTCAAAAACTAATTTTATACTGTCGCAAATTTTAAATATCCCAGGGATTGCCTTTTCTATAGTAAATTATTCAAAAAATAATTTTCAACTGTCACAAATTTTAATTGCGCCAGGGATTGACTTTTCTATAGTAAATTATTCAAAAACTAATTTTATACTGTCGCAAATTTTAATTACGCCAGGGATTGCCTTTTCTATAGTAAATTATTCAAAAAATAATTTTCAACTGTCACAAATTTTAATTGCGCCAGGGATTGCCTTTTCTATAGTAAATTATTCAAAAACTAATTTTATACTGTCGCAAATTTTAATTGCGCCAGGGATTGACTTTTCTATAGTAAATTATTCAAAAACTAATTTTATACTGTCACAAATTTTAATTGCGCCAGGGATTGACTTTTCTATAGTAAATTATTCAAAAACTAATTTTATACTGTCGCAAATTTTAAATATCCCAGGGATTGCCTTTTCTATAGTAAATTATTCAAAAAATAATTTTCAACTGTCACAAATTTTAATTGCGCCAGGGATTGACTTTTCTATAGTAAATTATTCAAAAAATAATTTTATACTGTCGCAAATTTTAATTACGCCAGGGATTGCCTTTTCTATAGTAAATTATTCAAAAAATAATTTTCAACTGTCACAAATTTTAATTGCGCCAGGGATTGCCTTTTCTATAGTAAATTTTTCAAAAACTAATTTTATACTGTCACAAATTTTAATTACGCCAGGGATTGACTTTTCTATAGTAAATTATTCAAAAAATAATTTTATACTGTCGCAAATTTTAATTACGCCAGGGATTGCCTTTTCTATAGTAAATTATTCAAAAACTAATTTTATACTGTCGCAAATTTTAATTACGCCAGGGATTGCCTTTTCTATAGTAAATTATTCAAAAACTAATTTTATACTGTCGCAAATTTTAATTACGCCAGGGATTGCCTTTTCTATAGTAAATTATTCAAAAACTAATTTTATACTGTCGCAAATTTTAATTACGCCAGGGATTGCCTTTTCTATAGTAAATTATTCAAAAAATAATTTTATACTGTCGCAAATTTTAATTACGCCAGGGATTGCCTTTTCTATAGTAAATTATTCAAAAACTAATTTTATACTGTCGCAAATTTTAATTACGCCAGGGATTGCCTTTTCTATAGTAAATTATTCAAAAACTAATTTTATACTGTCGCAAATTTTAATTACGCCAGGGATTGCCTTTTCTATAGTAAATTATTCAAAAAATAATTTTATACTGTCACAAATTTTAATTACGCCAGGGATTGCCTTTTCTATAGTAAATTATTCAAAAACTAATTTTATACTGTCGCAAATTTTAATTACGCCAGGGATTGCCTTTTCTATAGTAAATTATTCAAAAACTAATTTTATACTGTCGCAAATTTTAAATATCCCAGGGATTGCCTTTTCTATAGTAAATTATTCAAAAACTAATTTTATACTGTCGCAAATTTTAATTACGCCAGGGATTGCCTTTTCTATAGTAAATTATTCAAAAAATAATTTTCAACTGTCACAAATTTTAATTGCGCCAGGGATTGCCTTTTCTATAGTAAATTTTTCAAAAAATAATTTTCAACTGTCACAAATTTTAATTGCGCCAGGGATTGACTTTTCTATAGTAAATTATTCAAAAAATAATTTTATACTGTCACAAATTTTAATTGCGCCAGGGATTGACTTTTCTATAGTAAATTATTCAAAAACTAATTTTATACTGTCGCAAATTTTAAATATCCCAGGGATTGACTTTTCTATAGTAAATTATTCAAAAACTAATTTTCAACTGTCACAAATTTTAATTGCGCCAGGGATTGACTTTTCTATAGTAAATTATTCAAAAACTAATTTTATACTGTCGCAAATTTTAATTACGCCAGGGATTGCCTTTTCTATAGTAAATTATTCAAAAAATAATTTTCAACTGTCACAAATTTTAATTGCGCCAGGGATTGACTTTTCTATAGTAAATTATTCAAAAACTAATTTTATACTGTCGCAAATTTTAATTATGCCAGGGATTGCCTTTTCTATAGTAAATTATTCAAAAACTAATTTTATACTGTCGCAAATTTTAAATATCCCAGGGATTGCCTTTTCTATAGTAAATTATTCAAAAACTAATTTTATACTGTCGCAAATTTTAATTACGCCAGGGATTGCCTTTTCTATAGTAAATTATTCAAAAAATAATTTTCAACTGTCACAAATTTTAATTGCGCCAGGGATTGCCTTTTCTATAGTAAATTTTTCAAAAAATAATTTTCAACTGTCACAAATTTTAATTGCGCCAGGGATTGACTTTTCTATAGTAAATTATTCAAAAAATAATTTTATACTGTCACAAATTTTAATTGCGCCAGGGATTGACTTTTCTATAGTAAATTATTCAAAAACTAATTTTATACTGTCGCAAATTTTAAATATCCCAGGGATTGACTTTTCTATAGTAAATTATTCAAAAACTAATTTTATACTGTCGCAAATTTTAAATATCCCAGGGATTGCCTTTTCTATAGTAAATTATTCAAAAAATAATTTTCAACTGTCACAAATTTTAATTACGCCAGGGATTGACTTTTCTATAGTAAATTTTTCAAAAACTAATTTTATACTGTCGCAAATTTTAATTACGCCAGGGATTGCCTTTTCTATAGTAAATTATTCAAAAAATAATTTTCAACTGTCACAAATTTTAATTGCGCCAGGGATTGCCTTTTCTATAGTAAATTATTCAAAAACTAATTTTATACTGTCGCAAATTTTAATTGCGCCAGGGATTGACTTTTCTATAGTAAATTATTCAAAAACTAATTTTATACTGTCGCAAATTTTAAATATCCCAGGGATTGCCTTTTCTATAGTAAATTATTCAAAAACTAATTTTATACTGTCACAAATTTTAATTGCGCCAGGGATTGACTTTTCTATAGTAAATTATTCAAAAACTAATTTTATACTGTCGCAAATTTTAATTACGCCAGGGATTGCCTTTTCTATAGTAAATTATTCAAAAAATAATTTTATACTGTCACAAATTTTAATTGCGCCAGGGATTGACTTTTCTATAGTAAATTATTCAAAAAATAATTTTCAACTGTCACAAATTTTAATTACGCCAGGGATTGACTTTTCTATAGTAAATTATTCAAAAAATAATTTTCAACTGTCACAAATTTTAATTGCGCCAGTGATTGACTTTTCTATAGTAAATTATTCAAAAAATAATTTTATACTGTCACAAATTTTATGTGCGCCAGGGATTGACTTTTCTATAGTAAATTATTCAAAAACTAATTTTATACTGTCGCAAATTTTAAATATCCCAGGGATTGCCTTTTCTATAGTAAATTATTCAAAAAATAATTTTCAACTGTCACAAATTTTAATTGCGCCAGGGATTGCCTTTTCTATAGTAAATTATTCAAAAACTAATTTTATACTGTCGCAAATTTTAAATATCCCAGGGATTGACTTTTCTATAGTAAATTATTCAAAAACTAATTTTATACTGTCGCAAATTTTAATTACGCCAGGGATTGCCTTTTCTATAGTAAATTATTCAAAAACTAATTTTATACTGTCACAAATTTTAATTGCGCCAGGGATTGACTTTTCTATAGTAAATTATTCAAAAAATAATTTTCAACTGTCACAAATTTTAATTGCGCCAGGGATTGCCTTTTCTATAGTAAATTATTCAAAAACTAATTTTATACTGTCGCAAATTTTAAATATCCCAGGGATTGCCTTTTCTATAGTAAATTATTCAAAAAATAATTTTATACTGTCACAAATTTTAATTGCGCCAGGGATTGCCTTTTCTATAGTAAATTATTCAAAAAATAATTTTATACTGTCACAAATTTTAATTGCGCCAGGGATTGCCTTTTCTATAGTAAATTATTCAAAAACTAATTTTCAACTGTCACAAATTTTAATTGCGCCAGGGATTGACTTTTCTATAGTAAATTATTCAAAAACTAATTTTATACTGTCGCAAATTTTAAATATCCCAGGGATTGCCTTTTCTATAGTAAATTATTCAAAAAATAATTTTCAACTGTCACAAATTTTAATTGCGCCAGGGATTGACTTTTCTATAGTAAATTATTCAAAAACTAATTTTATACTGTCGCAAATTTTAATTACGCCAGGGATTGCCTTTTCTATAGTAAATTATTCAAAAAATAATTTTATACTGTCACAAATTTTAATTGCGCCAGGGATTGACTTTTCTATAGTAAATTATTCAAAAAATAATTTTCAACTGTCACAAATTTTAATTACGCCAGGGATTGACTTTTCTATAGTAAATTATTCAAAAAATAATTTTCAACTGTCACAAATTTTAATTGCGCCAGGGATTGACTTTTCTATAGTAAATTATTCAAAAAATAATTTTATACTGTCACAAATTTTAAATATCCCAGGGATTGCCTTTTCTATAGAAAATTATTCAAAAAATAATTTTATACTGTCACAAATTTTAATTGCGCCAGGGATTGACTTTTCTATAGTAAATTATTCAAAAACTAATTTTATACTGTCGCAAATTTTAAATATCCCAGGGATTGACTTTTCTATAGTAAATTATTCAAAAACTAATTTTATACTGTCGCAAATTTTAATTACGCCAGGGATTGCCTTTTCTATAGTAAATTATTCAAAAAATAATTTTCAACTGTCACAAATTTTAATTGCGCCAGGGATTGACTTTTCTATAGTAAATTATTCAAAAAATAATTTTATACTGTCACAAATTTTAATTGCGCCAGGGATTGACTTTTCTATAGTAAATTATTCAAAAAATAATTTTCAACTGTCACAAATTTTAATTACGCCAGGGATTGACTTTTCTATAGTAAATTATTCAAAAAATAATTTTATACTGTCGCAAATTTTAATTACGCCAGGGATTGCCTTTTCTATAGTAAATTATTCAAAAAATAATTTTATACTGTCACAAATTTTAATTGCGCCAGGGATTGACTTTTCTATAGTAAATTATTCAAAAACTAATTTTATACTGTCACAAATTTTAATTGCGCCAGGGATTGACTTTTCTATAGTAAATTATTCAAAAAATAATTTTATACTGTCGCAAATTTTAATTACGCCAGGGATTGCCTTTTCTATAGTAAATTATTCAAAAACTAATTTTATACTGTCGCAAATTTTAATTGCGCCAGGGATTGACTTTTCTATAGTAAATTATTCAAAAAATAATTTTATACTGTCACAAATTTTAATTGCGCCAGGGATTGACTTTTCTATAGTAAATTATTCAAAAACTAATTTTATACTGTCGCAAATTTTAATTACGCCAGGGATTGACTTTTCTATAGTAAATTATTCAAAAAATAATTTTCAACTGTCACAAATTTTAAATATCCCAGGGATTGCCTTTTCTATAGTAAATTTTTCAAAAACTAATTTTATACTGTCACAAATTTTAATTGCGCCAGGGATTGACTTTTCTATAGTAAATTATTCAAAAAATAATTTTCAACTGTCACAAATTTTAATTACGCCAGGGATTGACTTTTCTATAGTAAATTATTCAAAAACTAATTTTATACTGTCGCAAATTTTAATTACGCCAGGGATTGCCTTTTCTATAGTAAATTATTCAAAAAATAATTTTATACTGTCGCAAATTTTATGTGCGCCAGGGATTGACTTTTCTATAGTAAATTATTCAAAAAATAATTTTCAACTGTCACAAATTTTAATTACGCCAGGGATTGACTTTTCTATAGTAAATTATTCAAAAAATAATTTTCAACTGTCACAAATTTTAATTGCGCCAGGGATTGACTTTTCTATAGTAAATTATTCAAAAAATAATTTTCAACTGTCACAAATTTTAATTGCGCCAGGGATTGACTTTTCTATAGTAAATTATTCAAAAAATAATTTTATACTGTCGCAAATTTTAATTGCGCCAGGGATTGACTTTTCTATAGTAAATTATTCAAAAACTAATTTTATACTGTCGCAAATTTTAATTACGCCAGGGATTGCCTTTTCTATAGTAAATTATTCAAAAACTAATTTTATACTGTCACAAATTTTAATTGCGCCAGGGATTGACTTTTCTATAGTAAATTATTCAAAAACTAATTTTATACTGTCGCAAATTTTAATTACGCCAGGGATTGCCTTTTCTATAGTAAATTATTCAAAAACTAATTTTATACTGTCACAAATTTTAATTGCGCCAGGGATTGACTTTTCTATAGTAAATTATTCAAAAACTAATTTTATACTGTCACAAATTTTAATTGCGCCAGGGATTGACTTTTCTATAGTAAATTATTCAAAAACTAATTTTATACTGTCGCAAATTTTAAATATCCCAGGGATTGCCTTTTCTATAGTAAATTATTCAAAAACTAATTTTATACTGTCGCAAATTTTAATTGCGCCAGGGATTGACTTTTCTATAGTAAATTATTCAAAAACTAATTTTATACTGTCGCAAATTTTAAATATCCCAGGGATTGCCTTTTCTATAGTAAATTATTCAAAAACTAATTTTATACTGTCGCAAATTTTAAATATCCCAGGGATTGCCTTTTCTATAGTAAATTATTCAAAAAATAATTTTATACTGTCACAAATTTTAATTGCGCCAGGGATTGACTTTTCTATAGTAAATTATTCAAAAAATAATTTTCAACTGTCACAAATTTTAATTACGCCAGGGATTGACTTTTCTATAGTAAATTTTTCAAAAAATAATTTTCAACTGTCACAAATTTTAATTACGCCAGGGATTGCCTTTTCTATAGTAAATTATTCAAAAACTAATTTTATACTGTCACAAATTTTAATTGCGCCAGGGATTGACTTTTCTATAGTAAATTATTCAAAAACTAATTTTATACTGTCGCAAATTTTAAATATCCCAGGGATTGCCTTTTCTATAGTAAATTATTCAAAAAATAATTTTCAACTGTCACAAATTTTAATTGCGCCAGGGATTGACTTTTCTATAGTAAATTATTCAAAAAATAATTTTATACTGTCGCAAATTTTAATTACGCCAGGGATTGCCTTTTCTATAGTAAATTATTCAAAAACTAATTTTATACTGTCGCAAATTTTAAATATCCCAGGGATTGCCTTTTCTATAGTAAATTATTCAAAAAATAATTTTCAACTGTCACAAATTTTAATTGCGCCAGGGATTGACTTTTCTATAGTAAATTATTCAAAAACTAATTTTATACTGTCGCAAATTTTAAATATCCCAGGGATTGCCTTTTCTATAGTAAATTATTCAAAAAATAATTTTCAACTGTCACAAATTTTAATTGCGCCAGGGATTGACTTTTCTATAGTAAATTATTCAAAAACTAATTTTATACTGTCGCAAATTTTAAATATCCCAGGGATTGACTTTTCTATAGTAAATTATTCAAAAACTAATTTTCAACTGTCACAAATTTTAATTACGCCAGGGATTGACTTTTCTATAGTAAATTATTCAAAAACTAATTTTATACTGTCGCAAATTTTGATTACGCCAGGGATTGCCTTTTCTATAGTAAATTATTCAAAAAATAATTTTCAACTGTCACAAATTTTAATTGCGCCAGGGATTGCCTTTTCTATAGTAAATTTTTCAAAAAATAATTTTCAACTGTCACAAATTTTAATTGCGCCAGGGATTGACTTTTCTATAGTAAATTATTCAAAAAATAATTTTATACTGTCACAAATTTTAATTGCGCCAGGGATTGACTTTTCTATAGTAAATTATTCAAAAAATAATTTTATACTGTCACAAATTTTAATTGCGCCAGGGATTGACTTTTCTATAGTAAATTATTCAAAAACTAATTTTATACTGTCGCAAATTTTAAATATCCCAGGGATTGACTTTTCTATAGTAAATTATTCAAAAACTAATTTTATACTGTCGCAAATTTTAAATATCCCAGGGATTGCCTTTTCTATAGTAAATTATTCAAAAAATAATTTTATACTGTCGCAAATTTTAATTACGCCAGGGATTGCCTTTTCTATAGTAAATTATTCAAAAACTAATTTTATACTGTCACAAATTTTAATTGCGCCAGGGATTGACTTTTCTATAGTAAATTATTCAAAAACTAATTTTATACTGTCGCAAATTTTAAATATCCCAGGGATTGCCTTTTCTATAGTAAATTATTCAAAAAATAATTTTATACTGTCGCAAATTTTAATTACGCCAGGGATTGCCTTTTCTATAGTAAATTATTCAAAAAATAATTTTATACTGTCGCAAATTTTAATTACGCCAGGGATTGCCTTTTCTATAGTAAATTATTCAAAAAATAATTTTCAACTGTGACAAATTTTAATTGCGCCAGGGATTGACTTTTCTATAGTAAATTATTCAAAAAATAATTTTATACTGTCACAAATTTTAATTGCGCCAAGGATTGACTTTTCTATAGTAAATTATTCAAAAAATAATTTTCAACTGTCACAAATTTTAATTGCGCCAGGGATTGCCTTTTCTATAGTAAATTTTTCAAAAAATAATTTTCAACTGTCACAAATTTTAATTGCGCCAGGGATTGACTTTTCTATAGTAAATTATTCAAAAAATAATTTTATACTGTCACAAATTTTAATTGCGCCAGGGATTGACTTTTCTATAGTAAATTATTCAAAAAATAATTTTATACTGTCACAAATTTTAATTGCGCCAGGGATTGACTTTTCTATAGTAAATTATTCAAAAACTAATTTTATACTGTCGCAAATTTTAAATATCCCAGGGATTGACTTTTCTATAGTAAATTATTCAAAAACTAATTTTATACTGTCGCAAATTTTAAATATCCCAGGGATTGCCTTTTCTATAGTAAATTATTCAAAAAATAATTTTATACTGTCGCAAATTTTAATTACGCCAGGGATTGCCTTTTCTATAGTAAATTATTCAAAAACTAATTTTATACTGTCACAAATTTTAATTGCGCCAGGGATTGACTTTTCTATAGTAAATTATTCAAAAACTAATTTTATACTGTCGCAAATTTTAAATATCCCAGGGATTGCCTTTTCTATAGTAAATTATTCAAAAAATAATTTTATACTGTCGCAAATTTTAATTACGCCAGGGATTGCCTTTTCTATAGTAAATTATTCAAAAAATAATTTTATACTGTCGCAAATTTTAATTACGCCAGGGATTGCCTTTTCTATAGTAAATTATTCAAAAAATAATTTTCAACTGTGACAAATTTTAATTGCGCCAGGGATTGACTTTTCTATAGTAAATTATTCAAAAAATAATTTTATACTGTCACAAATTTTAATTGCGCCAAGGATTGACTTTTCTATAGTAAATTATTCAAAAAATAATTTTCAACTGTCACAAATTTTAATTACGCCAGGGATTGACTTTTCTATAGTAAATTATTCAAAAAATAATTTTCAACTGTCACAAATTTTAATTACGCCAGGGATTGACTTTTCTATAGTAAATTATTCAAAAAATAATTTTATACTGTCGCAAATTTTAATTACGCCAGGGATTGCCTTTTCTATAGTAAATTATTCAAAAACTAATTTTATACTGTCGCAAATTTTAATTGCGCCAGGGATTGACTTTTCTGTAGTAAATTATTCAAAAACTAATTTTATACTGTCACAAATTTTAATTGCGCCAGGGATTGACTTTTCTATAGTAAATTATTCAAAAACTAATTTTATACTGTCGCAAATTTTAAATATCCCAGGGATTGCCTTTTCTATAGTAAATTATTCAAAAAATAATTTTCAACTGTCACAAATTTTAATTGCGCCAGGGATTGACTTTTCTATAGTAAATTATTCAAAAAATAATTTTCAACTGTCACAAATTTTAATTGCGCCAGGGATTGACTTTTCTATAGTAAATTATTCAAAAAATAATTTTATACTGTCACAAATTTTAATTGCGCCAGGGATTGACTTTTCTATAGTAAATTATTCAAAAAATAATTTTATACTGTCACAAATTTTAATTGCGCCAGGGATTGACTTTTCTATAGTAAATTATTCAAAAACTAATTTTATACTGTCGCAAATTTTAAATATCCCAGGGATTGACTTTTCTATAGTAAATTATTCAAAAACTAATTTTATACTGTCGCAAATTTTAAATATCCCAGGGATTGCCTTTTCTATAGTAAATTATTCAAAAAATAATTTTATACTGTCGCAAATTTTAATTACGCCAGGGATTGCCTTTTCTATAGTAAATTATTCAAAAACTAATTTTATACTGTCACAAATTTTAATTGCGCCAGGGATTGACTTTTCTATAGTAAATTATTCAAAAACTAATTTTATACTGTCGCAAATTTTAAATATCCCAGGGATTGCCTTTTCTATAGTAAATTATTCAAAAAATTATTTTATACTGTCGCAAATTTTAATTACGCCAGGGATTGCCTTTTCTATAGTAAATTATTCAAAAAATAATTTTATACTGTCGCAAATTTTAATTACGCCAGGGATTGCCTTTTCTATAGTAAATTATTCAAAAAATAATTTTCAACTGTCACAAATTTTAATTGCGCCAGGGATTGCCTTTTCTATAGTAAATTATTCAAAAAATAATTTTCAACTGTCACAAATTTTAATTGCGCCAGGGATTGACTTTTCTATAGTAAATTATTCAAAAAATAATTTTATACTGTCACAAATTTTAATTGCGCCAGGGATTGACTTTTCTATAGTAAATTATTCAAAAAATAATTTTCAACTGTCACAAATTTTAATTACGCCAGGGATTGACTTTTCTATAGTAAATTATTCAAAAAATAATTTTCAACTGTCACAAATTTTAATTACGCCAGGGATTGACTTTTCTATAGTAAATTATTCAAAAAATAATTTTATACTGTCGCAAATTTTAATTACGCCAGGGATTGCCTTTTCTATAGTAAATTATTCAAAAACTAATTTTATACTGTCGCAAATTTTAATTGCGCCAGGGATTGACTTTTCTATAGTAAATTATTCAAAAACTAATTTTATACTGTCGCAAATTTTAAATATCCCAGGGATTGCCTTTTCTATAGTAAATTATTCAAAAAATAATTTTCAACTGTCACAAATTTTAATTGCGCCAGGGATTGACTTTTCTATAGTAAATTATTCAAAAAATAATTTTATACTGTCGCAAATTTTAATTACGCCAGGGATTGCCTTTTCTATAGTAAATTATTCAAAAACTAATTTTATAGTGTCGCAAATTTTAATTACGCCAGGGATTGCCTTTTCTATAGTAAATTATTCAAAAACTAATTTTATACTGTCACAAATTTTAATTGCGCCAGGGATTGACTTTTCTATAGTAAATTATTCAAAAAATAATTTTCAACTGTCACAAATTTTAATTACGCCAGGGATTGACTTTTCTATAGTAAATTATTCAAAAAATAATTTTATACTGTCGCAAATTTTAATTACGCCAGGGATTGCCTTTTCTATAGTAAATTATTCAAAAACTAATTTTATACTGTCACAAATTTTAATTGCGCCAGGGATTGACTTTTCTATAGTAAATTATTCAAAAAATAATTTTCAACTGTCACAAATTTTAATTACGCCAGGGATTGACTTTTCTATAGTAAATTATTCAAAAACTAATTTTATACTGTCGCAAATTTTAAATATCCCAGGGATTGCCTTTTCTATAGTAAATTATTCAAAAACTAATTTTCAACTGTCACAAATTTTAATTACGCCAGGGATTGACTTTTCTATAGTAAATTATTCAAAAAATAATTTTATACTGTCGCAAATTTTAATTACGCCAGGGATTGCCTTTTCTATAGTAAATTATTCAAAAACTAATTTTATACTGTCGCAAATTTTAATTACGCCAGGGATTGCCTTTTCTATAGTAAATTATTCAAAAACTAATTTTATACTGTCACAAATTTTAATTGCGCCAGGGATTGACTTTTCTATAGTAAATTATTCAAAAAATAATTTTATACTGTCGCAAATTTTAATTACGCCAGGGATTGCCTTTTCTATAGTAAATTATTCAAAAAATAATTTTCAACTGTCACAAATTTTAATTGCGCCAGGGATTGCCTTTTCTATAGTAAATTATTCAAAAAATAATTTTCAACTGTCACAAATTTTAATTGCGCCAGGGATTGACTTTTCTATAGTAAATTATTCAAAAAATAATTTTATACTGTCACAAATTTTAATTGCGCCAGGGATTGACTTTTCTATAGTAAATTATTCAAAAAATAATTTTCAACTGTCACAAATTTTAATTACGCCAGGGATTGACTTTTCTATAGTAAATTATTCAAAAAATAATTTTCAACTGTCACAAATTTTAATTACGCCAGGGATTGACTTTTCTATAGTAAATTATTCAAAAAATAATTTTATACTGTCGCAAATTTTAATTACGCCAGGGATTGCCTTTTCTATAGTAAATTATTCAAAAACTAATTTTATACTGTCGCAAATTTTAATTGCGCCAGGGATTGACTTTTCTATAGTAAATTATTCAAAAACTAATTTTATACTGTCGCAAATTTTAAATATCCCAGGGATTGCCTTTTCTATAGTAAATTATTCAAAAAATAATTTTCAACTGTCACAAATTTTAATTGCGCCAGGGATTGACTTTTCTATAGTAAATTATTCAAAAAATAATTTTATACTGTCGCAAATTTTAATTACGCCAGGGATTGCCTTTTCTATAGTAAATTATTCAAAAACTAATTTTATACTGTCGCAAATTTTAATTACGCCAGGGATTGCCTTTTCTATAGTAAATTATTCAAAAACTAATTTTATACTGTCACAAATTTTAATTGCGCCAGGGATTGACTTTTCTATAGTAAATTATTCAAAAAATAATTTTATACTGTCGCAAATTTTAATTACGCCAGGGATTGCCTTTTCTATAGTAAATTATTCAAAAAATAATTTTCAACTGTGACAAATTTTAATTGCGCCAGGGATTGACTTTTCTATAGTAAATTATTCAAAAAATAATTTTATACTGTCACAAATTTTAATTGCGCCAGGGATTGACTTTTCTATAGTAAATTATTCAAAAAATAATTTTCAACTGTGACAAATTTTAATTGCGCCAGGGATTGACTTTTCTATAGTAAATTATTCAAAAAATAATTTTATACTGTCACAAATTTTAATTGCGCCAGGGATTGACTTTTCTATAGTAAATTATTCAAAAAATAATTTTCAACTGTCACAAATTTTAATTACGCCAGGGATTGACTTTTCTATAGTAAATTATTCAAAAAATAATTTTCAACTGTCACAAATTTTAATTACGCCAGGGATTGACTTTTCTATAGTAAATTATTCAAAAAATAATTTTATACTGTCGCAAATTTTAATTACGCCAGGGATTGCCTTTTCTATAGTAAATTATTCAAAAACTAATTTTATACTGTCGCAAATTTTAATTGCGCCAGGGATTGACTTTTCTATAGTAAATTATTCAAAAACTAATTTTATACTGTCACAAATTTTAATTGCGCCAGGGATTGACTTTTCTATAGTAAATTATTCAAAAACTAATTTTATACTGTCGCAAATTTTAAATATCCCAGGGATTGCCTTTTCTATAGTAAATTATTCAAAAAATAATTTTCAACTGTCACAAATTTTAATTGCGCCAGGGATTGACTTTTCTATAGTAAATTATTCAAAAAATAATTTTCAACTGTCACAAATTTTAATTGCGCCAGGGATTGACTTTTCTATAGTAAATTATTCAAAAAATAATTTTATACTGTCACAAATTTTAATTGCGCCAGGGATTGACTTTTCTATAGTAAATTATTCAAAAAATAATTTTATACTGTCACAAATTTTAATTGCGCCAGGGATTGACTTTTCTATAGTAAATTATTCAAAAACTAATTTTATACTGTCGCAAATTTTAAATATCCCAGGGATTGACTTTTCTATAGTAAATTATTCAAAAACTAATTTTATACTGTCGCAAATTTTAAATATCCCAGGGATTGCCTTTTCTATAGTAAAGTATTCAAAAAATAATTTTATACTGTCGCAAATTTTAATTACGCCAGGGATTGCCTTTTCTATAGTAAATTATTCAAAAACTAATTTTATACTGTCACAAATTTTAATTGCGCCAGGGATTGACTTTTCTATAGTAAATTATTCAAAAACTAATTTTATACTGTCGCAAATTTTAAATATCCCAGGGATTGCCTTTTCTATAGTAAATTATTCAAAAAATAATTTTATACTGTCGCAAATTTTAAGTACGCCAGGGATTGCCTTTTCTATAGTAAATTATTCAAAAAATAATTTTATACTGTCGCAAATTTTAATTACGCCAGGGATTGCCTTTTCTATAGTAAATTATTCAAAAAATAATTTTCAACTGTCACAAATTTTAATTGCGCCAGGGATTGCCTTTTCTATAGTAAATTATTCAAAAAATAATTTTCAACTGTCACAAATTTTAATTGCGCCAGGGATTGACTTTTCTATAGTAAATTATTCAAAAAATAATTTTATACTGTCACAAATTTTAATTGCGCCAGGGATTGACTTTTCTATAGTAAATTATTCAAAAAATAATTTTCAACTGTCACAAATTTTAATTACGCCAGGGATTGACTTTTCTATAGTAAATTATTCAAAAAATAATTTTCAACTGTCACAAATTTTAATTACGCCAGGGATTGACTTTTCTATAGTAAATTATTCAAAAAATAATTTTATACTGTCGCAAATTTTAATTACGCCAGGGATTGCCTTTTCTATAGTAAATTATTCAAAAACTAATTTTATACTGTCGCAAATTTTAATTGCGCCAGGGATTGACTTTTCTATAGTAAATTATTCAAAAACTAATTTTATACTGTCGCAAATTTTAAATATCCCAGGGATTGCCTTTTCTATAGTAAATTATTCAAAAAATAATTTTCAACTGTCACAAATTTTAATTGCGCCAGGGATTGACTTTTCTATAGTAAATTATTCAAAAAATAATTTTATACTGTCGCAAATTTTAATTACGCCAGGGATTGCCTTTTCTATAGTAAATTATTCAAAAACTAATTTTATACTGTCGCAAATTTTAATTACGCCAGGGATTGCCTTTTCTATAGTAAATTATTCAAAAACTAATTTTATACTGTCACAAATTTTAATTGCGCCAGGGATTGACTTTTCTATAGTAAATTATTCAAAAAATAATTTTCAACTGTCACAAATTTTAATTACGCCAGGGATTGACTTTTCTATAGTAAATTATTCAAAAAATAATTTTATACTGTCGCAAATTTTAATTACGCCAGGGATTGCCTTTTCTATAGTAAATTATTCAAAAACTAATTTTATACTGTCACAAATTTTAATTGCGCCAGGGATTGACTTTTCTATAGTAAATTATTCAAAAAATAATTTTCAACTGTCACAAATTTTAATTACGCCAGGGATTGACTTTTCTATAGTAAATTATTCAAAAACTAATTTTATACTGTCGCAAATTTTAAATATCCCAGGGATTGCCTTTTCTATAGTAAATTATTCAAAAACTAATTTTCAACTGTCACAAATTTTAATTACGCCAGGGATTGACTTTTCTATAGTAAATTATTCAAAAAATAATTTTATACTGTCGCAAATTTTAATTACGCCAGGGATTGCCTTTTCTATAGTAAATTATTCAAAAACTAATTTTATACTGTCACAAATTTTAATTGCGCCAGGGATTGACTTTTCTATAGTAAATTATTCAAAAAATAATTTTCAACTGTCACAAATTTTAATTACGCCAGGGATTGACTTTTCTATAGTAAATTATTCAAAAACTAATTTTATACTGTCGCAAATTTTATGTGCGCCAGGGATTGACTTTTCTATAGTAAATTATTCAAAAAATAATTTTATACTGTCGCAAATTTTATGTGCGCCAGGGATTGACTTTTCTATAGTAAATTATTCAAAAAATAATTTTCAACTGTCGCAAATTTTAATTACGCCAGGGATTGACTTTTCTATAGTAAATTATTCAAAAAATAATTTTCAACTGTCACAAATTTTAATTGCGCCAGGGATTGACTTTTCTATAGTAAATTATTCAAAAACTAATTTTATACTGTCGCAAATTTTATGTGCGCCAGGGATTGACTTTTCTATAGTAAATTATTCAAAAAATAATTTTCAACTGTCACAAATTTTAATTACGCCAGGGATTGACTTTTCTATAGTAAATTATTCAAAAAATAATTTTCAACTGTCACAAATTTTAATTGCGCCAGGGATTGACTTTTCTATAGTAAATTATTCAAAAAATAATTTTCAACTGTCACAAATTTTAATTGCGCCAGGGATTGACATTTCTATAGTAAATTATTCAAAAAATAATTTTATACTGTCGCAAATTTTAATTGCGCCAGGGATTGACTTTTCTATAGTAAATTATTCAAAAACTAATTTTATACTGTCGCAAATTTTAATTACGCCAGGGATTGCCTTTTCTATAGTAAATTATTCAAAAACTAATTTTATACTGTCACAAATTTTAATTGCGCCAGGGATTGACTTTTCTATAGTAAATTATTCAAAAACTAATTTTATACTGTCGCAAATTTTAATTACGCCAGGGATTGCCTTTTCTATAGTAAATTATTCAAAAACTAATTTTATACTGTCGCAAATTTTAAATATCCCAGGGATTGCCTTTTCTATAGTAAATTATTCAAAAAATAATTTTATACTGTCACAAATTTTAATTGCGCCAGGGATTGACTTTTCTATAGTAAATTATTCAAAAAATAATTTTCAACTGTCACAAATTTTAATTACGCCAGGGATTGACTTTTCTATAGTAAATTATTCAAAAAATAATTTTATACTGTCGCAAATTTTAATTGCGCCAGGGATTGACTTTTCTATAGTAAATTATTCAAAAAATAATTTTATACTGTCACAAATTTTAATTGCGCCAGGGATTGACTTTTCTATAGTAAATTATTCAAAAACTAATTTTATACTGTCGCAAATTTTAATTACGCCAGGGATTGCCTTTTCTATAGTAAATTATTCAAAAAATAATTTTCAACTGTCACAAATTTTAATTACGCCAGGGATTGACTTTTCTATAGTAAATTATTCAAAAACTAATTTTATACTGTCACAAATTTTAATTACGCCAGGGATTGCCTTTTCTATAGTAAATTATTCAAAAACTAATTTTATACTGTCGCAAATTTTATGTGCGCCAGGGATTGACTTTTCTATAGTAAATTATTCAAAAAATAATTTTATACTGTCGCAAATTTTAATTACGCCAGGGATTGCCTTTTCTATAGTAAATTATTCAAAAACTAATTTTCAACTGTCACAAATTTTAATTGCGCCAGGGATTGCCTTTTCTATAGTAAATTATTCAAAAAATAATTTTATACTGTCGCAAATTTTAATTGCGCCAGGGATTGACTTTTCTATAGTAAATTATTCAAAAAATAATTTTATACTGTCACAAATTTTAATTGCGCCAGGGATTGACTTTTCTATAGTAAATTATTCAAAAAATAATTTTCAACTGTCACAAATTTTAATTGCGCCAGGGATTGACTTTTCTATAGTAAATTATTCAAAAAATAATTTTATACTGTCACAAATTTTAAATATCCCAGGTATTGCCTTTTCTATAGTAAATTATTCAAAAAATAATTTTCAACTGTCGCAAATTTTAAATATCCCAGGGATTGCCTTTTCTATAGTAAATTATTCAAAAAATAATTTTCAACTGTCACAAATTTTAATTGCGCCAGGGATTGCCTTTTCTATAGTAAATTATTCAAAAACTAATTTTATACTGTCACAAATTTTATGTGCGCCAGGGATTGACTTTTCTATAGTAAATTATTCAAAAACTAATTTTATACTGTCGCAAATTTTAAATATCCCAGGGATTGCCTTTTCTATAGTAAATTATTCAAAAAATAATTTTCAACTGTCACAAATTTTAATTGCGCCAGGGATTGACTTTTCTATAGTAAATTATTCAAAAAATAATTTTATACTGTCACAAATTTTAATTGCGCCAGGGATTGACTTTTCTATAGTAAATTATTCAAAAAATAATTTTCAACTGTCACAAATTTTAATTGCGCCAGGGATTGACTTTTCTATAGTAAATTATTCAAAAAATAATTTTATACTGTCACAAATTTTAAATATCCCAGGGATTGCCTTTTCTATAGTAAATTATTCAAAAAATAATTTTCAACTGTCGCAAATTTTAAATATCCCAGGGATTGCCTTTTCTATAGTAAATTATTCAAAAAATAATTTTCAACTGTCACAAATTTTAATTGCGCCAGGGATTGCCTTTTCTATAGTAAATTATTCAAAAACTAATTTTATACTGTCACAAATTTTATGTGCGCCAGGGATTGACTTTTCTATAGTAAATTATTCAAAAACTAATTTTATACTGTCGCAAATTTTAAATATCCCAGGGATTGCCTTTTCTATAGTAAATTATTCAAAAAATAATTTTCAACTGTCACAAATTTTAATTGCGCCAGGGATTGACTTTTCTATAGTAAATTATTCAAAAAATAATTTTATACTGTCACAAATTTTAAATATCCCAGGGATTGCCTTTTCTATAGTAAATTATTCAAAAAATAATTTTCAACTGTCGCAAATTTTAAATATCCCAGGGATTGCCTTTTCTATAGTAAATTATTCAAAAAATAATTTTCAACTGTCACAAATTTTAATTGCGCCAGGGATTGCCTTTTCTATAGTAAATTATTCAAAAACTAATTTTATACTGTCACAAATTTTATGTGCGCCAGGGATTGACTTTTCTATAGTAAATTATTCAAAAACTAATTTTATACTGTCGCAAATTTTAAATATCCCAGGGATTGCCTTTTCTATAGTAAATTATTCAAAAAATAATTTTCAACTGTCACAAATTTTAATTGCGCCAGGGATTGACTTTTCTATAGTAAATTATTCAAAAAATAATTTTATACTGTCGCAAATTTTAAATATCCCAGGGATTGACTTTTCTATAGTAAATTATTCAAAAACTAATTTTATACTGTCGCAAATTTTAAATATCCCAGGGATTGCCTTTTCTATAGTAAATTATTCAAAAAATAATTTTCAACTGTCACAAATTTTAATTGCGCCAGGGATTGACTTTTCTATAGTAAATTATTCAAAAACTAATTTTATACTGTCGCAAATTTTAATTACGCCAGGGATTGCCTTTTCTATAGTAAATTATTCAAAAAATAATTTTCAACTGTCACAAATTTTAATTGCGCCAGGGATTGCCTTTTCTATAGTAAATTTTTCAAAAAATAATTTTCAACTGTCACAAATTTTAATTGCGCCAGGGATTGACTTTTCTATAGTAAATTATTCAAAAAATAATTTTATACTGTCACAAATTTTAATTGCGCCAGGGATTGACTTTTCTATAGTAAATTATTCAAAAAATAATTTTATACTGTCACAAATTTTAATTGCGCCAGGGATTGACTTTTCTATAGTAAATTATTCAAAAAATAATTTTATACTGTCGCAAATTTTAAATATCCCAGGGATTGACTTTTCTATAGTAAATTATTCAAAAACTAATTTTATACTGTCGCAAATTTTAAATATCCCAGGGATTGCCTTTTCTATAGTAAATTATTCAAAAAATAATTTTATACTGTCGCAAATTTTAATTACGCCAGGGATTGCCTTTTCTATAGTAAATTATTCAAAAACTAATTTTATACTGTCACAAATTTTAATTGCGCCAGGGATTGACTTTTCTATAGTAAATTATTCAAAAACTAATTTTATACTGTCGCAAATTTTAAATATCCCAGGGATTGCCTTTTCTATAGTAAATTATTCAAAAAATAATTTTCAACTGTCACAAATTTTAATTGCGCCAGGGATTGACTTTTCTATAGTAAATTATTCAAAAACTAATTTTATACTGTCACAAATTTTAATTGCGCCAGGGATTGACTTTTCTATAGTAAATTATTCAAAAAATAATTTTCAACTGTCACAAATTTTAATTGCGCCAGTGATTGACTTTTCTATAGTAAATTATTCAAAAAATAATTTTATACTGTCACAAATTTTAATTGCGCCAGGGATTGACTTTTCTATAGTAAATTATTCAAAAAATAATTTTCAACTGTCACAAATTTTAATTACGCCAGGGATTGACTTTTCTATAGTAAATTATTCAAAAACTAATTTTATACTGTCACAAATTTTAATTGCGCCAGGGATTGACTTTTCTATAGTAAATTTTTCAAAAACTAATTTTATACTGTCGCAAATTTTAAATATCCCAGGGATTGCCTTTTCTATAGTAAATTATTCAAAAAATAATTTTATACTGTCACAAATTTTAATTGCGCCAGGGATTGACTTTTCTATAGTAAATTATTCAAAAAATAATTTTATACTGTCACAAATTTTAATTACGCCAGGGATTGCCTTTTCTATAGTAAATTATTCAAAAACTAATTTTATACTGTCACAAATTTTAATTGCGCCAGGGATTGACTTTTCTATAGTAAATTATTCAAAAACTAATTTTATACTGTCACAAATTTTAATTGCGCCAGGGATTGACTTTTCTATAGTAAATTATTCAAAAAATAATTTTCAACTGTCACAAATTTTAATTGCGCCAGGGATTGACTTTTCTATAGTAAATTATTCAAAAAATAATTTTATACTGTCACAAATTTTAATTGCGCCAGGGATTGACTTTTCTATAGTAAATTATTCAAAAAATAATTTTCAACTGTCACAAATTTTAATTACGCCAGGGATTGACTTTTCTATAGTAAATTATTCAAAAACTAATTTTATACTGTCGCAAATTTTAAATATCCCAGGGATTGCCTTTTCTATAGTAAATTATTCAAAAAATAATTTTCAACTGTCACAAATTTTAAATATCCCAGGGATTGACTTTTCTATAGTAAATTATTCAAAAACTAATTTTATACTGTCACAAATTTTAATTGCGCCAGGGATTGACTTTTCTATAGTAAATTATTCAAAAAATAATTTTCAACTGTCATAAATTTTAATTACGCCAGGGATTGACTTTTCTATAGTAAATTATTCAAAAAATAATTTTATACTGTCACAAATTTTAATTGCGCCAGGGATTGACTTTTCTATAGTAAATTATTCAAAAACTAATTTTATACTGTCGCAAATTTTAAATATCCCAGGGATTGCCTTTTCTATAGTAAATTATTCAAAAAATAATTTTCAACTGTCACAAATTTTAATTGCGCCAGGGATTGCCTTTTCTATAGTAAATTTTTCAAAAACTAATTTTATACTGTCGCAAATTTTAAATATCCCAGGGATTGCCTTTTCTATAGTAAATTATTCAAAAAATAATTTTATACTGTCACAAATTTTAATTGCGCCAGGGATTGCCTTTTCTATAGTAAATTTTTCAAAAACTAATTTTATACTGTCGCAAATTTTAAATATCCCAGGGATTGCCTTTTCTATAGTAAATTATTCAAAAAATAATTTTATACTGTCACAAATTTTAATTGCGCGAGGGATTGACTTTTCTATAGTAAATTATTCAAAAACTAATTTTATACTGTCGCAAATTTTAAATATCCCAGGGATTGCCTTTTCTATAGTAAATTATTCAAAAAATAATTTTCAACTGTCACAAATTTTAATTGCGCCAGGGATTGCCTTTTCTATAGTAAATTTTTCAAAAACTAATTTTATACTGTCGCAAATTTTAAATATCCCAGGGATTGCCTTTTCTATAGTAAATTATTCAAAAAATAATTTTATACTGTCACAAATTTTAATTGCGCCAGGGATTGCCTTTTCTATAGTAAATTATTCAAAAAATAATTTTATACTGTCACAAATTTTAATTGCGCCAGGGATTGACTTTTCTATAGTAAATTATTCAAAAAATAATTTTATACTGTCACAAATTTTAATTACGCCAGGGATTGCCTTTTCTATAGTAAATTATTCAAAAACTAATTTTATACTGTCACAAATTTTAATTGCGCCAGGGATTGACTTTTCTATAGTAAATTATTCAAAAACTAATTTTATACTGTCACAAATTTTAATTGCGCCAGGGATTGACTTTTCTATAGTAAATTATTCAAAAAATAATTTTATACTGTCACAAATTTTAATTGCGCCAGGGATTGACTTTTCTATAGTAAATTATTCAAAAACTAATTTTATACTGTCGCAAATTTTAAATATCCCAGGGATTGACTTTTCTATAGTAAATTATTCAAAAACTAATTTTATACTGTCGCAAATTTTAAATATCCCAGGGATTGCCTTTTCTATAGTAAATTATTCAAAAAATAATTTTCAACTGTCACAAATTTTAATTGCGCCAGGGATTGACTTTTCTATAGTAAATTATTCAAAAACTAATTTTATACTGTCACAAATTTTAATTGCGCCAGGGATTGACTTTTCTATAGTAAATTATTCAAAAAATAATTTTCAACTGTCTCAAATTTTAATTGCGCCAGGGATTGACTTTTCTATAGTAAATTATTCAAAAAATAATTTTATACTGTCACAAATTTTAATTGCGCCAGGGATTGACTTTTCTATAGTAAATTATTCAAAAAATAATTTTATACTGTCACAAATTTTAATTGCGCCAGGGATTGACTTTTCTATAGTAAATTATTCAAAAAATAATTTTATACTGTCGCAAATTTTAATTACGCCAGGGATTGCCTTTTCTATAGTAAATTATTCAAAAACTAATTCTATACTGTCGCAAATTTTAATTGCGCCAGGGATTGACTTTTCTATAGTAAATTATTCAAAAACTAATTTTATACTGTCACAAATTTTAAATATCCCAGGGATTGCCTTTTCTATAGTAAATTATTCAAAAACTAATTTTATACTGTCGCAAATTTTAAATATCCCAGGGATTGCCTTTTCTATAGTAAATTATTCAAAAACTAATTTTATACTGTCGCAAATTTTAATTACGCCAGGGATTGACTTTTCTATAGTAAATTATTCAAAAACTAATTTTATACTGTCGCAAATTTTAATTACGCCAGGGATTGACTTTTCTATAGAACATTATTCAAAAAATAATTTTCAACTGTCACAAATTTTAAATATCCCAGGGATTGACTTTTCTATAGTAAATTATTCAAAAACTAATTTTATACTGTCGCAAATTTTAAATATCCCAGGGATTGCCTTTTCTATAGTAAATTATTCAAAAAATAATTTTCAACTGTCACAAATTTTAAATATCCCAGGGATTGACTTTTCTATAGTAAATTATTCAAAAACTAATTTTATACTGTCGCAAATTTTAAATATCCCAGGGATTGCCTTTTCTATAGTAAATTATTCAAAAACTAATTTTATACTGTCGCAAATTTTAATTACGCCAGGGATTGCCTTTTCTATAGTAAATTATTCAAAAACTAATTTTATACTGTCACAAATTTTAAATATCCCAGGGATTGCCTTTTCTATAGTAAATTATTCAAAAAATAATTTTCAACTGTCACAAATTTTAATTGCGCCAGGGATTGACTTTTCTATAGTAAATTATTCAAAAACTAATTTTATACTGTCGCAAATTTTAATTGCGCCAGGGATTGCCTTTTCTATAGTAAATTATTCAAAAACTAATTTTCAACTGTCACAAATTTTAATTGCGCCAGGGATTGACTTTTCTATAGTAAATTATTCAAAAAATAATTTTCAACTGTCACAAATTTTAATTGCGCCAGGGATTGACTTTTCTATAGTAAATTATTCAAAAAATAATTTTCAACTGTCACAAATTTTAATTGCGCCAGGGATTGCCTTTTCTATAGTAAATTATTCAAAAACTAATTTTCAACTGTCACAAATTTTAATTACGCCAGGGATTGACTTTTCTATAGTAAATTATTCAAAAACTAATTTTATACTGTCGCAAATTTTAATTACGCCAGGGATTGCCTTTTCTATAGTAAATTATTCAAAAACTAAATTTCAACTGTCACAAATTTTAAATATCCCAGGGATTGCCTTTTCTATAGTAAATTATTCAAAAAATAATTTTCAACTGTCACAAATTTTAATTGCGCCAGGGATTGACTTTTCTATAGTAAATTATTCAAAAACTAATTTTATACTGTCGCAAATTTTAATTGCGCCAGGGATTGCCTTTTCTATAGTAAATTATTCAAAAAATAATTTTCAACTGTCACAAATTTTAATTGCGCCAGGGATTGACTTTTCTATAGTAAATTATTCAAAAAATAATTTTCAACTGTCACAAATTTTAATTGCGCCAGGGATTGACTTTTCTATAGTAAATTATTCAAAAAATAATTTTCAACTGTCACAAATTTTAATTGCGCCAGGGATTGCCTTTTCTATAGTAAATTATTCAAAAACTAATTTTCAACTGTCACAAATTTTAATTACGCCAGGGATTGACTTTTCTATAGTAAATTATTCAAAAAATAATTTTATACTGTCACAAATTTTAATTGCGCCAGGGATTGCCTTTTCTATAGTAAATTTTTCAAAAATAATTTTCAACTGTCACAAATTTTAATTGCGCCAGGGATTGACTTTTCTATAGTAAATTATTCAAAAAATAATTTTCAACTGTCACAAATTTTAATTACGCCAGGGATTGCCTTTTCTATAGTAAATTATTCAAAAAATAATTTTATACTGTCGCAAATTTTAATTACGCCAGGGATTGCCTTTTCTATAGTAAATTATTCAAAAAACTAATTTTATACTGTCGCAAATTTTAATTACGCCAGGGATTGCCTTTTCTATAGTAAATTATTCAAAAAATAATTTTATACTGTCGCAAATTTTAATTACGCCAGGGATTGCCTTTTCTATAGTAAATTATTCAAAAAATAATTTTATACTGTCGCAAATTTTAATTACGCCAGGGATTGCCTTTTCTATAGTAAATTATTCAAAAAATAATTTTATACTGTCGCAAATTTTAATTACGCCAGGGATTGCCTTTTCTATAGTAAATTATTCAAAAAATAATTTTCAACTGTCACAAATTTTAATTACGCCAGGGATTGACTTTTCTATAGTAAATTATTCAAAAACTAATTTTATACTGTCGCAAATTTTAATTACGCCAGGTATTGCCTTTTCTATAGTAAATTATTCAAAAACTAATTTTATACTGTCGCAAATTTTAAATATCCCAGGGATTGACTTTTCTATAGTAAATTATTCAAAAAATAATTTTCAACTGTCACAAATTTTAATTGCGCCAGGGATTGACTTTTCTATAGTAAATTATTCAAAAACTAATTTTATACTGTCGCAAATTTTAAATATCCCAGGGATTGCCTTTTCTATAGTAAATTATTCAAAAAATAATTTTCAACTGTCACAAATTTTAATTGCGCCAGGGATTGACTTTTCTATAGTAAATTATTCAAAAAATAATTTTATACTGTCGCAAATTTTAATTACGCCAGGGATTGACTTTTCTATAGTAAATTATTCAAAAAATAATTTTCAACTGTCACAAATTTTAATTACGCCAGGGATTGACTTTTCTATAGTAAATTATTCAAAAAATAATTTTATACTGTCGCAAATTTTAATTACGCCAGGGATTGACTTTTCTATAGTAAATTATTCAAAAAATAATTTTATACTGTCGCAAATTTTAATTACGCCAGGGATTGACTTTTCTATAGTAAATTATTCAAAAAATAATTTTATACTGTCGCAAATTTTAATTACGCCAGGGATTGCCTTTTCTATAGTAAATTATTCAAAAACTAATTTTATACTGTCGCAAATTTTAAATATCCCAGGGATTGACTTTTCTATAGTAAATTATTCAAAAACTAATTTTATACTGTCGCAAATTTTAAATATCCCAGGGATTGCCTTTTCTATAGTAAATTATTCAAAAACTAATTTTATACTGTCGCAAATTTTAAATATCCCAGGGATTGCCTTTTCTATAGTAAATTATTCAAAAACTAATTTTATACTGTCGCAAATTTTAATTACGCCAGGGATTGACTTTTCTATAGTAAATTATTCAAAAACTAATTTTATACTGTCGCAAATTTTAATTACGCCAGGGATTGACTTTTCTATAGTAAATTATTCAAAAAATAATTTTCAACTGTCACAAATTTTAAATATCCCAGGGATTGACTTTTCTATAGTAAATTATTCAAAAACTAATTTTATACTGTCGCAAATTTTAAATATCCCAGGGATTGCCTTTTCTATAGTAAATTATTCAAAAACTAATTTTATACTGTCGCAAATTTTAATTACGCCAGGGATTGACTTTTCTATAGTAAATTATTCAAAAAATAATTTTATACTGTCGCAAATTTTAATTACGCCAGGGATTGCCTTTTCTATAGTAAATTATTCAAAAAATAATTTTATACTGTCGCAAATTTTAATTACGCCAGGGATTGCCTTTTCTATAGTAAATTATTCAAAAAATAATTTTCAACTGTCACAAATTTTAATTACGCCAGGGATTGCCTTTTCTATAGTAAATTATTCAAAAACTAATTTTATACTGTCGCAAATTTTAATTACGCCAGGGATTGACTTTTCTATAGTAAATTATTCAAAAAATAATTTTCAACTGTCACAAATTTTAAATATCCCAGGGATTGACTTTTCTATAGTAAATTATTCAAAAAATAATTTTCAACTGTCACAAATTTTAATTGCGCCAGGGATTGACTTTTCTATAGTAAATTATTCAAAAACTAATTTTATACTGTCGCAAATTTTAAATATCCCAGGGATTGCCTTTTCTATAGTAAATTATTCAAAAAATAATTTTATACTGTCACAAATTTTAATTGCGCCAGGGATTGACTTTTCTATAGTAAATTATTCAAAAACTAATTTTATACTGTCGCAAATTTTAATTACGCCAGGGATTGCCTTTTCTATAGTAAATTATTCAAAAAATAATTTTCAACTGTCACAAATTTTAATTGCGCCAGGGATTGACTTTTCTATAGTAAATTATTCAAAAACTAATTTTATACTGTCGCAAATTTTAAATATCCCAGGGATTGCCTTTTCTATAGTAAATTATTCAAAAAATAATTTTCAACTGTCACAAATTTTAATTACGCCAGGGATTGACTTTTCTATAGTAAATTATTCAAAAAATAATTTTATACTGTCGCAAATTTTAATTACGCCAGGGATTGCCTTTTCTATAGTAAATTATTCAAAAACTAATTTTATACTGTCGCAAATTTTAATTGCGCCAGGGATTGACTTTTCTATAGTAAATTATTCAAAAACTAATTTTATACTGTCACAAATTTTAATTACGCCAGGGATTGCCTTTTCTATAGTAAATTATTCAAAAACTAATTTTATACTGTCGCAAATTTTAAATATCCCAGGGATTGACTTTTCTATAGTAAATTATTCAAAAACTAATTTTATACTGTCGCAAATTTTAAATATCCCAGGGATTGCCTTTTCTATAGTAAATTATTCAAAAACTAATTTTATACTGTCGCAAATTTTAAATATCCCAGGGATTGCCTTTTCTATAGTAAATTATTCAAAAACTAATTTTTATACTGTCGCAAATTTTAATTACGCCAGGGATTGACTTTTCTATAGTAAATTATTCAAAAACTAATTTTATACTGTCGCAAATTTTAATTACGCCAGGGATTGACTTTTCTATAGTAAATTATTCAAAAATAATTTTCAACTGTCACAAATTTTAAATATCCCAGGGATTGACTTTTCTATAGTAAATTATTCAAAAACTAATTTTATACTGTCGCAAATTTTAAATATCCCAGGGATTGCCTTTTCTATAGTAAATTATTCAAAAAATAATTTTATACTGTCACAAATTTTAAATATCCCAGGGATTGACTTTTCTATAGTAAATTATTCAAAAACTAATTTTATACTGTCGCAAATTTTAAATATCCAGGGATTGCCTTTTCTATAGTAAATTATTCAAAAACTAATTTTATACTGTCGCAAATTTTAATTGCGCCAGGGATTGACTTTTCTATAGTAAATTATTCAAAAACTAATTTTATACTGTCGCAAATTTTAAATATCCCAGGGATTGCCTTTTCTATAGTAAATTATTCAAAAACTAATTTTATACTGTCGCAAATTTTAATTGCGCCAGGGATTGACTTTTCTATAGTAAATTATTCAAAAACTAATTTTATACTGTCACAAATTTTAATTACGCCAGGGATTGCCTTTTCTATAGTAAATTATTCAAAAACTAATTTTATACTGTCACAAATTTTAATTGCGCCAGGGATTGACTTTTCTATAGTAAATTATTCAAAAACTAATTTTATACTGTCGCAAATTTTAAATATCCCAGGGATTGCCTTTTCTATAGTAAATTATTCAAAAAATAATTTTCAACTGTCACAAATTTTAATTGCGCCAGGGATTGCCTTTTCTATAGTAAATTTTTCAAAAACTAATTTTATACTGTCGCAAATTTTAAATATCCCAGGGATTGCCTTTTCTATAGTAAATTATTCAAAAAATAATTTTATACTGTCACAAATTTTAATTGCGCCAGGGATTGCCTTTTCTATAGTAAATTATTCAAAAACTAATTTTATACTGTCGCAAATTTTAATTACGCCAGGGATTGCCTTTTCTATAGTAAATTATTCAAAAACTAATTTTATACTGTCGCAAATTTTAAATATCCCAGGATTGACTTTTCTATAGTAAATTATTCAAAAAATAATTTTCAACTGTCACAAATTTTAATTGCGCCAGGGATTGACTTTTCTATAGTAAATTATTCAAAAACTAATTTTATACTGTCGCAAATTTTAAATATCCCAGGGATTGCCTTTTCTATAGTAAATTATTCAAAAACTAATTTTATACTGTCGCAAATTTTAATTACGCCAGGGATTGCCTTTTCTATAGTAAATTATTCAAAAACTAATTTTATACTGTCGCAAATTTTAATTACGCCAGGGATTGCCTTTTCTATAGTAAATTATTCAAAAACTAATTTATACTGTCGCAAATTTTAATTACGCCAGGGATTGACTTTTCTATAGTAAATTATTCAAAAACTAATTTTATACTGTCACAAATTTTAATTGCGCCAGGGATTGACTTTTCTATAGTAAATTATTCAAAAAATAATTTTATACTGTCGCAAATTTTAATTACGCCAGGGATTGCCTTTTCTATAGTAAATTATTCAAAAACTAATTTTATACTGTCACAAATTTTAAATATCCCAGGGATTGCCTTTTCTATAGTAAATTATTCAAAAAATAATTTTATACTGTCACAAATTTTAATTGCGCCAGGGATTGACTTTTCTATAGTAAATTATTCAAAAACTAATTTTCAACTGTCACAAATTTTAATTGCGCCAGGGATTGCCTTTTCTATAGTAAATTTTTCAAAAAATAATTTTCAACTGTCACAAATTTTAATTGCGCCAGGGATTGACTTTTCTATAGTAAATTATTCAAAAAATAATTTTATACTGTCACAAATTTTAATTGCGCCAGGGATTGACTTTTCTATAGTAAATTATTCAAAAACTAATTTTATACTGTCGCAAATTTTAAATATCCCAGGGATTGACTTTTCTATAGTAAATTATTCAAAAACTAATTTTATACTGTCACAAATTTTATGTGCGCCAGGGATTGACTTTTCTATAGTAAATTATTCAAAAACTAATTTTATACTGTCGCAAATTTTAAACATCCCAGGGATTGCCTTTTCTATAGTAAATTATTCAAAAAATAATTTTCAACTGTCACAAATTTTAATTGCGCCAGGGATTGACTTTTCTATAGTAAATTATTCAAAAAATAATTTTATACTGTCACAAATTTTAATTGCGCCAGGGATTGACTTTTCTATAGTAAATTATTCAAAAACTAATTTTATACTGTCGCAAATTTTAAATATCCCAGGGATTGACTTTTCTATAGTAAATTATTCAAAAACTAATTTTATACTGTCGCAAATTTTAAATATCCCAGGGATTGCCTTTTCTATAGTAAATTATTCAAAAAATAATTTTCAACTGTCACAAATTTTAATTGCGCCAGGGATTGACTTTTCTATAGTAAATTATTCAAAAACTAATTTTATACTGTCGCAAATTTTAATTACGCCAGGGATTGCCTTTTCTATAGTAAATTATTCAAAAAATAATTTTCAACTGTCACAAATTTTAATTGCGCCAGGGATTGCCTTTTCTATAGTAAATTATTCAAAAACTAATTTTATACTGTCGCAAATTTTAATTGCGCCAGGGATTGACTTTTCTATAGTAAATTATTCAAAAACTAATTTTATACTGTCGCAAATTTTAAATATCCCAGGGATTGCCTTTTCTATAGTAAATTATTCAAAAAATAATTTTCAACTGTCACAAATTTTAATTGCGCCAGGGATTGACTTTTCTATAGTAAATTATTCAAAAACTAATTTTATACTGTCGCAAATTTTAAATATCCCAGGGATTGCCTTTTCTATAGTAAATTATTCAAAAAATAATTTTCAACTGTCACAAATTTTAATTGCGCCAGGGATTGACTTTTCTATAGTAAATTATTCAAAAACTAATTTTATACTGTCGCAAATTTTAAATATCCCAGGGATTGACTTTTCTATAGTAAATTATTCAAAAACTAATTTTCAACTGTCACAAATTTTAATTACGCCAGGGATTGACTTTTCTATAGTAAATTATTCAAAAACTAATTTTATACTGTCACAAATTTTAATTGCGCCAGGGATTGACTTTTCTATAGTAAATTATTCAAAAACTAATTTTATACTGTCGCAAATTTTAAATATCCCAGGGATTGCCTTTTCTATAGTAAATTATTCAAAAAATAATTTTCAACTGTCACAAATTTTAATTGCGCCAGGGATTGCCTTTTCTATAGTAAATTTTTCAAAAACTAATTTTATACTGTCGCAAATTTTAAATATCCCAGGGATTGCCTTTTCTATAGTAAATTATTCAAAAAATAATTTTATACTGTCACAAATTTTAATTGCGCCAGGGATTGACTTTTCTATAGTAAATTATTCAAAAAATAATTTTATACTGTCACAAATTTTAATTGCGCCAGGGATTGACTTTTCTATAGTAAATTATTCAAAAAATAATTTTCAACTGTCACAAATTTTAATTGCGCCAGGGATTGACTTTTCTATAGTAAATTATTCAAAAACTAATTTTATACTGTCACAAATTTTAATTGCGCCAGGGATTGACTTTTCTATAGTAAATTATTCAAAAACTAATTTTATACTGTCACAAATTTTAATTGCGCCAGGGATTGACTTTTCTATAGTAAATTATTCAAAAACTAATTTTATACTGTCGCAAATTTTAAATATCCCAGGGATTGCCTTTTCTATAGTAAATTATTCAAAAAATAATTTTCAACTGTCACAAATTTTAATTGCGCCAGGGATTGCCTTTTCTATAGTAAATTATTCAAAAACTAATTTTATACTGTCGCAAATTTTAAATATCCCAGGGATTGCCTTTTCTATAGTAAATTATTCAAAAAATAATTTTCAACTGTCACAAATTTTAATTGCGCCAGGGATTGACTTTTCTATAGTAAATTATTCAAAAACTAATTTTATACTGTCGCAAATTTTAATTACGCCAGGGATTGCCTTTTCTATAGTAAATTATTCAAAAAATAATTTTCAACTGTCACAAATTTTAATTGCGCCAGGGATTGCCTTTTCTATAGTAAATTTTTCAAAAAATAATTTTCAACTGTCACAAATTTTAATTGCGCCAGGGATTGACTTTTCTATAGTAAATTATTCAAAAACTAATTTTATACTTTCGCAAATTTTAAATATCCCAGGGATTGCCTTTTCTATAGTAAATTATTCAAAAAATAATTTTCAACTGTCACAAATTTTAATTGCGCCAGGGATTGACTTTTCTATAGTAAATTATTCAAAAACTAATTTTATACTGTCGCAAATTTTAATTACGCCAGGGATTGCCTTTTCTATAGTAAATTATTCAAAAAATAATTTTCAACTGTCACAAATTTTAATTGCGCCAGGGATTGACTTTTCTATAGTAAATTATTCAAAAACTAATTTTATACTGTCGCAAATTTTAAATATCCCAGGGATTGCCTTTTCTATAGTAAATTATTCAAAAAATAATTTTCAACTGTCACAAATTTTAAATATCCCAGGGATTGCCTTTTCTATAGTAAATTATTCAAAAAATAATTTTCAACTGTCACAAATTTTAATTACGCCAGGGATTGACTTTTCTATAGTAAATTATTCAAAAACTAATTTTATACTGTCGCAAATTTTAATTACGCCAGGGATTGCCTTTTCTATAGTAAATTATTCAAAAACTAATTTTATACTGTCGCAAATTTTAATTACGCCAGGGATTGACTTTTTTATAGTAAATTATTCAAAAACTAATTTTATACTGTCACAAATTTTAATTGCGCCAGGGATTGACTTTTCTATAGTAAATTATTCAAAAAATAATTTTCAACTGTCACAAATTTTAATTACGCCAGGGATTGACTTTTCTATAGTAAATTATTCAAAAAATAATTTTCAACTGTCACAAATTTTAATTGCGCCAGGGATTGACTTTTCTATAGTAAATTATTCAAAAACTAATTTTATACTGTCGCAAATTTTAAATATCCCAGGGATTGCCTTTTCTATAGTAAATTATTCAAAAAATAATTTTATACTGTCGCAAATTTTAAATATCCCAGGGATTGCCTTTTCTATAGTAAATTATTCAAAAAATAATTTTCAACTGTCACAAATTTTAATTGCGCCAGGGATTGACTTTTCTATAGTAAATTATTCAAAAACTAATTTTATACTGTCGCAAATTTTAAATATCCCAGGGATTGCCTTTTCTATAGTAAATTATTCAAAAAATAATTTTCAACTGTCACAAATTTTAATTGCGCCAGGGATTGACTTTTCTATAGTAAATTATTCAAAAACTAATTTTATACTGTCGCAAATTTTAATTACGCCAGGGATTGCCTTTTCTATAGTAAATTATTCAAAAACTAATTTTATACTGTCGCAAATTTTAAATATCCCAGGGATTGACTTTTCTATAGTAAATTATTCAAAAACTAATTTTATACTGTCGCAAATTTTAAATATCCCAGGGATTGCCTTTTCTATAGTAAATTATTCAAAAAATAATTTTCAACTGTCACAAATTTTAATTGCGCCAGGGATTGCCTTTTCTATAGTAAATTTTTCAAAAACTAATTTTATACTGTCGCAAATTTTAATTACGCCAGGGATTGCCTTTTCTATAGTAAATTATTCAAAAAATAATTTTCAACTGTCACAAATTTTAATTACGCCAGGGATTGCCTTTTCTATAGTAAATTATTCAAAAAATAATTTTCAACTGTCACAAATTTTAATTGCGCCAGGGATTGCCTTTTCTATAGTAAATTTTTCAAAAACTAATTTTATACTGTCGCAAATTTTAAATATCCCAGGGATTGCCTTTTCTATAGTAAATTATTCAAAAAATAATTTCAACTGTCACAAATTTTAAATATCCCAGGGATTGCCTTTTCTATAGTAAATTATTCAAAAAATAATTTTCAACTGTCACAAATTTTAATTGCGCCAGGGATTGACTTTTCTATAGTAAATTATTCAAAAAATAATTTTCAACTGTCACAAATTTTAAATATCCCAGGGATTGCCTTTTCTATAGTAAATTATTCAAAAAATAATTTTCAACTGTCACAAATTTTAATTGCGCCAGGATTGACTTTTCTATAGTAAATTATTCAAAAACTAATTTTATACTGTCGCAAATTTTAAATATCCCAGGGATTGCCTTTTCTATAGTAAATTATTCAAAAAATAATTTTATACTGTCGCAAATTTTAAATATCCCAGGGATTGCCTTTTCTATAGTAAATTATTCAAAAAATAATTTTCAACTGTCACAAATTTTAATTGCGCCAGGGATTGACTTTTCTATAGTAAATTATTCAAAAACTAATTTTATACTGTCGCAAATTTTAAATATCCCAGGGATTGCCTTTTCTATAGTAAATTATTCAAAAAATAATTTTCAACTGTCACAAATTTTAATTGCGCAGGGATTGACTTTTCTATAGTAAATTATTCAAAAACTAATTTTATACTGTCGCAAATTTTAATTACGCCAGGGATTGCCTTTTCTATAGTAAATTATTCAAAAAATAATTTTCAACTGTCACAAATTTTAATTGCGCCAGGGATTGCCTTTTCTATAGTAAATTTTTCAAAAAATAATTTTCAACTGTCACAAATTTTAAATATCCCAGGGATTGCCTTTTCTATAGTAAATTATTCAAAAAATAATTTTCAACTGTCACAAATTTAATTGCGCCAGGGATTGACTTTTCTATAGTAAATTATTCAAAAACTAATTTTATACTGTCGCAAATTTTAAATATCCCAGGGATTGCCTTTTCTATAGTAAATTATTCAAAAAATAATTTTCAACTGTCACAAATTTTAAATATCCCAGGGATTGCCTTTTCTATAGTAAATTATTCAAAAAATAATTTTCAACTGTCACAAATTTTAATTGCGCCAGGGATTGACTTTTCTATAGTAAATTATTCAAAAACTAATTTTATACTGTCACAAATTTTAATTGCGCCAGGGATTGACTTTTCTATAGTAAATTATTCAAAAACTAATTTTATACTGTCGCAATTTTAAATATCCCAGGGATTGCCTTTTCTATAGTAAATTATTCAAAAAATAATTTTCAACTGTCACAAATTTTAATTGCGCCAGGGATTGCCTTTTCTATAGTAAATTTTTCAAAAACTAATTTTATACTGTCGCAAATTTTAAATATCCCAGGGATTGCCTTTTCTATAGTAAATTATTCAAAAAATAATTTTCAACTGTCACAAATTTTAAATATCCCAGGATTGCCTTTTCTATAGTAAATTATTCAAAAAAATAATTTTCAAACTGTCACAAATTTTAATTGCGCCAGGGATTGACTTTTCTATAGTAAATTATTCAAAAAATAATTTTCAACTGTCACAAATTTTAAATATCCCAGGGATTGCCTTTTCTATAGTAAATTATTCAAAAAATAATTTTCAACTGTCACAAATTTTAATTGCGCCAGGGATTGACTTTTCTATAGTAAATTATTCAAAAACTAATTTTATACTGTCGCAAATTTTAAATATCCCAGGGATTGCCTTTTCTATAGTAAATTATTCAAAAAATAATTTTCAACTGTCACAAATTTTAATTGCGCCAGGGATTGCCTTTTCTATAGTAAATTTTTCAAAAAACTAATTTTATACTGTCGCAAATTTTAAATATCCCAGGGATTGCCTTTTCTATAGTAAATTATTCAAAAAATAATTTTATACTGTCACAAATTTTAATTGCGCCAGGGATTGACTTTTCTATAGTAAATTATTCAAAAAATAATTTTATACTGTCGCAAATTTTAAATATCCCAGGGATTGCCTTTTCTATAGTAAATTATTCAAAAAATAATTTTCAACTGTCACAAATTTTAATTGCGCCAGGGATTGCCTTTTCTATAGTAAATTATTCAAAAAACTAATTTTATACTGTCGCAAATTTTAAATATCCCAGGGATTGCCTTTTCTATAGTAAATTATTCAAAAACTAATTTTATACTGTCGCAAATTTTAATTACGCCAGGGATTGCCTTTTCTATAGTAAATTATTCAAAAACTAATTTTATACTGTCGCAAATTTTAATTACGCCAGGGATTGACTTTTCTATAGTAAATTATTCAAAAACTAATTTTATACTGTCACAAATTTTAATTGCGCCAGGGATTGACTTTTCTATAGTAAATTATTCAAAAATTAATTTTATACTGTCGCAAATTTTAAATATCCCAGGGATTGCCTTTTCTATAGTAAATTATTCAAAAAATAATTTTCAACTGTCACAAATTTTAATTGCGCCAGGGATTGCCTTTTCTATAGTAAATTATTCAAAAACTAATTTTATACTGTCGCAAATTTTAAATATCCCAGGGATTGCCTTTTCTATAGTAAATTATTCAAAAAATAATTTTTCAACTGTCACAAATTTTAATTGCGCCAGGGATTGACTTTTCTATAGTAAATTATTCAAAAACTAATTTTATACTGTCGCAAATTTTAATTACGCCAGGGATTGCCTTTTCTATAGTAAATTATTCAAAAATAATTTTCAACTGTCACAAATTTTAATTGCGCCAGGGATTGACTTTTCTATAGTAAATTATTCAAAAACTAATTTTATACTGTCACAAATTTTAATTGCGCCAGGGATTGACTTTTCTATAGTAAATTATTCAAAAACTAATTTTATACTGTCACAAATTTTAATTGCGCCAGGGATTGACTTTTCTATAGTAAATTATTCAAAAATTAATTTTATACTGTCGCAAATTTTAAATATCCCAGGGATTGCCTTTTCTATAGTAAATTATTCAAAAAATAATTTTCAACTGTCACAAATTTTAATTGCGCCAGGGATTGCCTTTTCTATAGTAAATTATTCAAAAACTAATTTTATACTGTCGCAAATTTTAAATATCCCAGGGATTGCCTTTTCTATAGTAAATTATTCAAAAAATAATTTTCAACTGTCACAAATTTTAATTGCGCCAGGGATTGACTTTTCTATAGTAAATTATTCAAAAACTAATTTTATACTGTCGCAAATTTTAATTACGCCAGGGATTGCCTTTTCTATAGTAAATTATTCAAAAAATAATTTTCAACTGTCACAAATTTTAATTGCGCCAGGGATTGCCTTTTCTATAGTAAATTTTTCAAAAACTAATTTTATACTGTCGCAAATTTTAAATATCCCAGGGATTGCCTTTTCTATAGTAAATTATTCAAAAAATAATTTTCAACTGTCACAAATTTTAAATATCCCAGGGATTGCCTTTTCTATAGTAAATTATTCAAAAAATAATTTTATACTGTCACAAATTTTAATTGCGCCAGGGATTGACTTTTCTATAGTAAATTATTCAAAAAATAATTTTATACTGTCACAAATTTTAATTGCGCCAGGGATTGACTTTTCTATAGTAAATTATTCAAAAACTAATTTTATACTGTCACAAATTTTAATTGCGCCAGGGATTGACTTTTCTATAGTAAATTATTCAAAAAATAATTTTCAACTGTCACAAATTTTAATTGCGCCAGGGATTGCCTTTTCTATAGTAAATTATTCAAAAAATAATTTTCAACTGTCACAAATTTTAATTGCGCCAGGGATTGCCTTTTCTATAGTAAATTATTCAAAAACTAATTTTATACTGTCGCAAATTTTAAATATCCCAGGGATTGCCTTTTCTATAGTAAATTATTCAAAAACTAATTTTATACTGTCGCAAATTTTAATTACGCCAGGGATTGCCTTTTCTATAGTAAATTATTCAAAAACTAATTTTATACTGTCGCAAATTTTAATTACGCCAGGGATTGACTTTTCTATAGTAAATTATTCAAAAACTAATTTTATACTGTCACAAATTTTAATTGCGCCAGGGATTGACTTTTCTATAGTAAATTATTCAAAAAATAATTTTCAACTGTCACAAATTTTAATTGCGCCAGGGATTGCCTTTTCTATAGTAAATTATTCAAAAAATAATTTTCAACTGTCACAAATTTTAATTGCGCCAGGGATTGACTTTTCTATAGTAAATTATTCAAAAACTAATTTTATACTGTCGCAAATTTTAAATATCCCAGGGATTGCCTTTTCTATAGTAAATTATTCAAAAAATAATTTTCAACTGTCACAAATTTTAATTGCGCCAGGGATTGACTTTTCTATAGTAAATTATTCAAAAACTAATTTTATACTGTCACAAATTTTAATTGCGCCAGGGATTGACTTTTCTATAGTAAATTATTCAAAAACTAATTTTATACTGTCACAAATTTTAATTGCGCCAGGGATTGACTTTTCTATAGTAAATTATTCAAAAACTAATTTTATACTGTCGCAAATTTTAAATATCCCAGGGATTGCCTTTTCTATAGTAAATTATTCAAAAAATAATTTTCAACTGTCACAAATTTTAATTGCGCCAGGGATTGCCTTTTCTATAGTAAATTATTCAAAAACTAATTTTATACTGTCGCAAATTTTAATTACGCCAGGGATTGCCTTTTCTATAGTAAATTATTCAAAAAATAATTTTCAACTGTCACAAATTTTAATTGCGCCAGGGATTGACTTTTCTATAGTAAATTATTCAAAAACTAATTTTATACTGTCGCAAATTTTAAATATCCCAGGGATTGCCTTTTCTATAGTAAATTATTCAAAAAATAATTTTCAACTGTCACAAATTTTAAATATCCCAGGGATTGCCTTTTCTATAGTAAATTATTCAAAAAATAATTTTCAACTGTCACAAATTTTAATTGCGCCAGGGATTGCCTTTTCTATAGTAAATTATTCAAAAACTAATTTTATACTGTCGCAAATTTTAATTACGCCAGGGATTGCCTTTTCTATAGTAAATTATTCAAAAAATAATTTTCAACTGTCACAAATTTTAATTGCGCCAGGGATTGACTTTTCTATAGTAAATTATTCAAAAACTAATTTTATACTGTCGCAAATTTTAAATATCCCAGGGATTGCCTTTTCTATAGTAAATTATTCAAAAAATAATTTTCAACTGTCACAAATTTTAAATATCCCAGGGATTGCCTTTTCTATAGTAAATTATTCAAAAAATAATTTTCAACTGTCACAAATTTTAATTACGCCAGGGATTGACTTTTCTATAGTAAATTATTCAAAAACTAATTTTATACTGTCACAAATTTTAATTGCGCCAGGGATTGACTTTTCTATAGTAAATTATTCAAAAACTAATTTTATACTGTCGCAAATTTTAAATATCCCAGGGATTGCCTTTTCTATAGTAAATTATTCAAAAAATAATTTTCAACTGTCACAAATTTTAATTGCGCCAGGGATTGCCTTTTCTATAGTAAATTTTTCAAAAACTAATTTTATACTGTCGCAAATTTTAAATATCCCAGGGATTGCCTTTTCTATAGTAAATTATTCAAAAAATAATTTTATACTGTCACAAATTTTAATTGCGCCAGGGATTGACTTTTCTATAGTAAATTATTCAAAAAATAATTTTATACTGTCGCAAATTTTAAATATCCCAGGGATTGCCTTTTCTATAGTAAATTATTCAAAAAATAATTTTCAACTGTCACAAATTTTAATTGCGCCAGGGATTGCCTTTTCTATAGTAAATTATTCAAAAACTAATTTTATACTGTCGCAAATTTTAAATATCCCAGGGATTGCCTTTTCTATAGTAAATTATTCAAAAACTAATTTTATACTGTCGCAAATTTTAATTACGCCAGGGATTGCCTTTTCTATAGTAAATTATTCAAAAACTAATTTTATACTGTCGCAAATTTTAATTACGCCAGGGATTGACTTTTCTATAGTAAATTATTCAAAAACTAATTTTATACTGTCACAAATTTTAATTGCGCCAGGGATTGCCTTTTCTATAGTAAATTTTTCAAAAAATAATTTTATACTGTCGCAAATTTTAATTACGCCAGGGATTGCCTTTTCTATAGTAAATTATTCAAAAAATAATTTTCAACTGTCACAAATTTTAATTACGCCAGGGATTGCCTTTTCTATAGTAAATTATTCAAAAAATAATTTTCAACTGTCACAAATTTTAATTGCGCCAGGGATTGCCTTTTCTATAGTAAATTTTTCAAAAACTAATTTTATACTGTCGCAAATTTTAAATATCCCAGGGATTGCCTTTTCTATAGTAAATTATTCAAAAAATAATTTTCAACTGTCACAAATTTTAAATATCCCAGGGATTGCCTTTTCTATAGTAAATTATTCAAAAACTAATTTTATACTGTCGCAAATTTTAAATATCCCAGGGATTGCCTTTTCTATAGTAAATTATTCAAAAAATAATTTTATACTGTCACAAATTTTAATTGCGCCAGGGATTGACTTTTCTATAGTAAATTATTCAAAAAATAATTTTATACTGTCACAAATTTTAATTGCGCCAGGGATTGACTTTTCTATAGTAAATTATTCAAAAACTAATTTTATACTGTCGCAAATGTTAAATATCCCAGGGATTGACTTTTCTATAGTAAATTATTCAAAAACTAATTTTATACTGTCGCAAATTTTAAATATCCCAGGGATTGACTTTTCTATAGTAAATTATTCAAAAACTAATTTTCAACTGTCACAAATTTTAATTACGCCAGGGATTGCCTTTTCTATAGTAAATTATTCAAAAAATAATTTTATACTGTCGCAAATTTTAAATATCCCAGGGATTGCCTTTTCTATAGTAAATTATTCAAAAAATAATTTTATACTGTCACAAATTTTAATTGCGCCAGGGATTGCCTTTTCTATAGTAAATTATTCAAAAACTAATTTTATACTGTCGCAAATTTTAAATATCCCAGGGATTGCCTTTTCTATAGTAAATTATTCAAAAACTAATTTTATACTGTCGCAAATTTTAAATATCCCAGGGATTGCCTTTTCTATAGTAAATTATTCAAAAAATAATTTTCAACTGTCACAAATTTTAATTGCGCCAGGGATTGACTTTTCTATAGTAAATTATTCAAAAACTAATTTTATACTGTCGCAAATTTTAATTACGCCAGGGATTGCCTTTTCTATAGTAAATTATTCAAAAACTAATTTTATACTGTCGCAAATTTTAAATATCCCAGGGATTGACTTTTCTATAGTAAATTATTCAAAAACTAATTTTATACTGTCGCAAATTTTAATTACGCCAGGGATTGCCTTTTCTATAGTAAATTATTCAAAAAATAATTTTCAACTGTCACAAATTTTAATTGCGCCAGGGATTGACTTTTCTATAGTAAATTATTCAAAAACTAATTTTATACTGTCGCAAATTTTAAATATCCCAGGGATTGCCTTTTCTATAGTAAATTATTCAAAAAATAATTTTATACTGTCGCAAATTTTAAATATCCCAGGGATTGCCTTTTCTATAGTAAATTATTCAAAAAATAATTTTCAACTGTCACAAATTTTAATTGCGCCAGGGATTGACTTTTCTATAGTAAATTATTCAAAAACTAATTTTATACTGTCGCAAATTTTAAATATCCCAGGGATTGCCTTTTCTATAGTAAATTATTCAAAAAATAATTTTCAACTGTCACAAATTTTAATTGCGCCAGGGATTGACTTTTCTATAGTAAATTATTCAAAAACTAATTTTATACTGTCGCAAATTTTAAATATCCCAGGGATTGACTTTTCTATAGTAAATTATTCAAAAACTAATTTTATACTGTCGCAAATTTTAAATATCCCAGGGATTGCCTTTTCTATAGTAAATTATTCAAAAAATAATTTTCAACTGTCACAAATTTTAATTGCGCCAGGGATTGACTTTTCTATAGTAAATTATTCAAAAACTAATTTTATACTGTCGCAAATTTTAAATATCCCAGGGATTGCCTTTTCTATAGTAAATTATTCAAAAAATAATTTTCAACTGTCACAAATTTTAATTGCGCCAGGGATTGACTTTTCTATAGTAAATTATTCAAAAACTAATTTTATACTGTCGCAAATTTTAATTACGCCAGGGATTGCCTTTTCTATAGTAAATTATTCAAAAAATAATTTTCAACTGTCACAAATTTTAATTGCGCCAGGGATTGCCTTTTCTATAGTAAATTTTTCAAAAAATAATTTTATACTGTCGCAAATTTTAATTACGCCAGGGATTGCCTTTTCTATAGTAAATTATTCAAAAAATAATTTTCAACTGTCACAAATTTTAATTACGCCAGGGATTGCCTTTTCTATAGTAAATTATTCAAAAAATAATTTTCAACTGTCACAAATTTTAATTGCGCCAGGGATTGCCTTTTCTATAGTAAATTTTTCAAAAACTAATTTTATACTGTCGCAAATTTTAAATATCCCAGGGATTGCCTTTTCTATAGTAAATTATTCAAAAAATAATTTTCAACTGTCACAAATTTTAAATATCCCAGGGATTGCCTTTTCTATAGTAAATTATTCAAAAAATAATTTTCAACTGTCACAAATTTTAATTGCGCCAGGGATTGACTTTTCTATAGTAAATTATTCAAAAAATAATTTTCAACTGTCACAAATTTTAAATATCCCAGGGATTGCCTTTTCTATAGTAAATTATTCAAAAAATAATTTTCAACTGTCACAAATTTTAATTGCGCCAGGGATTGCCTTTTCTATAGTAAATTATTCAAAAACTAATTTTATACTGTCGCAAATTTTAATTACGCCAGGGATTGCCTTTTCTATAGTAAATTATTCAAAAAATAATTTTATACTGTCACAAATTTTAATTGCGCCAGGGATTGACTTTTCTATAGTAAATTATTCAAAAAATAATTTTATACTGTCACAAATTTTAATTGCGCCAGGGATTGACTTTTCTATAGTAAATTATTCAAAAACTAATTTTATACTGTCGCAAATTTTAAATATCCCAGGGATTGACTTTTCTATAGTAAATTATTCAAAAACTAATTTTATACTGTCGCAAATTTTAAATATCCCAGGGATTGCCTTTTCTATAGTAAATTATTCAAAAAATAATTTTATACTGTCGCAAATTTTAATTACGCCAGGGATTGCCTTTTCTATAGTAAATTATTCAAAAACTAATTTTATACTGTCACAAATTTTAATTGCGCCAGGGATTGACTTTTCTATAGTAAATTATTCAAAAACTAATTTTATACTGTCGCAAATTTTAAATATCCCAGGGATTGCCTTTTCTATAGTAAATTATTCAAAAAATAATTTTCAACTGTCACAAATTTTAATTGCGCCAGGGATTGACTTTTCTATAGTAAATTATTCAAAAACTAATTTTATACTGTCGCAAATTTTAAATATCCCAGGGATTGACTTTTCTATAGTAAATTATTCAAAAACTAATTTTATACTGTCGCAAATTTTAATTACGCCAGGGATTGCCTTTTCTATAGTAAATTATTCAAAAACTAATTTTATACTGTCGCAAATTTTAAATATCCCAGGGATTGACTTTTCTATAGTAAATTATTCAAAAACTAATTTTATACTGTCGCAAATTTTAAATATCCCAGGGATTGACTTTTCTATAGTAAATTATTCAAAAACTAATTTTATACTGTCACAAATTTTAATTGCGCCAGGGATTGACTTTTCTATAGTAAATTATTCAAAAACTAATTTTATACTGTCGCAAATTTTAATTGCGCCAGGGATTGACTTTTCTATAGTAAATTATTCAAAAACTAATTTTATACTGTCGCAAATTTTAATTACGCCAGGGATTGCCTTTTCTATAGTAAATTATTCAAAAAATAATTTTCAACTGTCACAAATTTTAATTGCGCCAGGGATTGCCTTTTCTATAGTAAATTTTTCAAAAAATAATTTTCAACTGTCACAAATTTTAATTGCGCCAGGGATTGACTTTTCTATAGTAAATTATTCAAAAAATAATTTTCAACTGTCACAAATTTTAATTGCGCCAGGGATTGACTTTTCTATAGTAAATTATTCAAAAAATAATTTTATACTGTCGCAAATTTTAAATATCCCAGGGATTGCCTTTTCTATAGTAAATTATTCAAAAAATAATTTTCAACTGTCACAAATTTTAATTGCGCCAGGGATTGCCTTTTCTATAGTAAATTATTCAAAAACTAATTTTATACTGTCGCAAATTTTAATTGCGCCAGGGATTGACTTTTCTATAGTAAATTATTCAAAAACTAATTTTATACTGTCGCAAATTTTAAATATCCCAGGGATTGCCTTTTCTATAGTAAATTATTCAAAAACTAATTTTATACTGTCACAAATTTTAATTGCGCCAGGGATTGACTTTTCTATAGTAAATTATTCAAAAACTAATTTTATACTGTCGCAAATTTTAATTACGCCAGGGATTGCCTTTTCTATAGTAAATTATTCAAAAAATAATTTTATACTGTCACAAATTTTAATTGCGCCAGGGATTGACTTTTTTATAGTAAATTATTCAAAAAATAATTTTCAACTGTCACAAATTTTAATTACGCCAGGGATTGACTTTTCTATAGTAAATTATTCAAAAAATAATTTTCAACTGTCACAAATTTTAATTGCGCCAGGGATTGCCTTTTCTATAGTAAATTATTCAAAAACTAATTTTATACTGTCGCAAATTTTAATTGCGCCAGGGATTGACTTTTCTATAGTAAATTATTCAAAAACTAATTTTATACTGTCGCAAATTTTAAATATCCCAGGGATTGCCTTTTCTATAGTAAATTATTCAAAAAATAATTTTCAACTGTCACAAATTTTAATTGCGCCAGGGATTGACTTTTCTATAGTAAATTATTCAAAAACTAATTTTATACTGTCACAAATTTTAATTGCGCCAGGGATTGACTTTTCTATAGTAAATTATTCAAAAAATAATTTTATACTGTCACAAATTTTAATTGCGCCAGGGATTGACTTTTCTATAGTAAATTATTCAAAAACTAATTTTATACTGTCGCAAATTTTAAATATCCCAGGGATTGCCTTTTCTATAGTAAATTATTCAAAAAATAATTTTCAACTGTCACAAATTTTAATTGCGCCAGGGATTGACTTTTCTATAGTAAATTATTCAAAAAATAATTTTCAACTGTCACAAATTTTAATTGCGCCAGGGATTGACTTTTCTATAGTAAATTATTCAAAAAATAATTTTCAACTGTCACAAATTTTAATTGCGCCAGGGATTGCCTTTTCTATAGTAAATTTTTCAAAAAATAATTTTCAACTGTCACAAATTTTAATTGCGCCAGGGATTGACTTTTCTATAGTAAATTATTCAAAAACTAATTTTATACTGTCGCAAATTTTAAATATCCCAGGGATTGCCTTTTCTATAGTAAATTATTCAAAAAATAATTTTCAACTTACTGTCGCAAATTTTAAATATCCCAGGGATTGCCTTTTCTATAGTAAATTATTCAAAAAATAATTTTCAACTGTCACAAATTTTAATTGCGCCAGGGATTGACTTTTCTATAGTAAATTATTCAAAAACTAATTTTATACTGTCGCAAATTTTAAATATCCCAGGGATTGCCTTTTCTATAGTAAATTATTCAAAAACTAATTTTATACTGTCGCAAATTTTAATTACGCCAGGGATTGCCTTTTCTATAGTAAATTATTCAAAAAATAATTTTCAACTGTCACAAATTTTAATTGCGCCAGGGATTGCCTTTTCTATAGTAAATTTTTCAAAAAATAATTTTCAACTGTCACAAATTTTAATTGCGCCAGGGATTGACTTTTCTATAGTAAATTATTCAAAAAATAATTTTATACTGTCACAAATTTTAATTGCGCCAGGGATTGACTTTTCTATAGTAAATTATTCAAAAACTAATTTTATACTGTCGCAAATTTTAAATATCCCAGGGATTGCCTTTTCTATAGTAAATAATTCAAAAAATAATTTTCAACTGTCACAAATTTTAATTGCGCCAGGGATTGACTTTTCTATAGTAAATTATTCAAAAAATAATTTTCAACTGTCACAAATTTTAATTGCGCCAGGGATTGACTTTTCTATAGTAAATTATTCAAAAAATAATTTTCAACTGTCACAAATTTTAATTGCGCCAGGGATTGCCTTTTCTATAGTAAATTATTCAAAAACTAATTCTATACTGTCGCAAATTTTAATTGCGCCAGGGATTGACTTTTCTATAGTAAATTATTCAAAAACTAATTTTATACTGTCGCAAATTTTAAATATCCCAGGGATTGCCTTTTCTATAGTAAATTATTCAAAAAATAATTTTCAACTGTCACAAATTTTAATTGCGCCAGGGATTGACTTTTCTATAGTAAATTATTCAAAAACTAATTTTATACTGTCGCAAATTTTAAATATCCCAGGGATTGCCTTTTCTATAGTAAATTATTCAAAAAATAATTTTCAACTGTCACAAATTTTAATTGCGCCAGGGATTGACTTTTCTATAGTAAATTATTCAAAAACTAATTTTATACTGTCGCAAATTTTAAATATCCCAGGGATTGACTTTTCTATAGTAAATTATTCAAAAACTAATTTTCAACTGTCACAAATTTTAATTGCGCCAGGGATTGCCTTTTCTATAGTAAATTTTTCAAAAAATAATTTTCAACTGTCACAAATTTTAATTGCGCCAGGGATTGACTTTTCTATAGTAAATTATTCAAAAACTAATTTTATACTGTCGCAAATTTTAAATATCCCAGGGATTGCCTTTTCTATAGTAAATTATTCAAAAAATAATTTTATACTGTCACAAATTTTAATTGCGCCAGGGATTGACTTTTCTATAGTAAATTATTCAAAAAATAATTTTATACTGTCACAAATTTTAATTGCGCCAGGGATTGACTTTTCTATAGTAAATTATTCAAAAAATAATTTTCAACTGTCACAAATTTTAATTGCGCCAGGGATTGCCTTTTCTATAGTAAATTATTCAAAAACTAATTTTATACTGTCGCAAATTTTAATTGCGCCAGGGATTGACTTTTCTATAGTAAATTATTCAAAAACTAATTTTATACTGTCACAAATTTTAATTGCGCCAGGGATTGACTTTTCTATAGTAAATTATTCAAAAACTAATTTTCAACTGTCACAAATTTTAATTGCGCCAGGGATTGACTTTTCTATAGTAAATTATTCAAAAACTAATTTTATACTGTCGCAAATTTTAAATATCCCAGGGATTGCCTTTTCTATAGTAAATTATTCAAAAAATAATTTTCAACTGTCACAAATTTTAATTGCGCCAGGGATTGACTTTTCTATAGTAAATTATTCAAAAACTAATTTTATACTGTCGCAAATTTTAATTACGCCAGGGATTGCCTTTTCTATAGTAAATTATTCAAAAACTAATTTTATACTGTCGCAAATTTTAAATATCCCAGGGATTGCCTTTTCTATAGTAAATTATTCAAAAAATAATTTTCAACTGTCACAAATTTTAATTGCGCCAGGGATTGACTTTTCTATAGTAAATTATTCAAAAACTAATTTTATACTGTCGCAAATTTTAATTACGCCAGGGATTGCCTTTTCTATAGTAAATTATTCAAAAACTAATTTTATACTGTCGCAAATTTTAATTACGCCAGGGATTGCCTTTTCTATAGTAAATTATTCAAAAAATAATTTTCAACTGTCACAAATTTTAATTGCGCCAGGGATTGCCTTTTCTATAGTAAATTTTTCAAAAAATAATTTTCAACTGTCACAAATTTTAATTGCGCCAGGGATTGACTTTTCTATAGTAAATTATTCAAAAACTAATTTTATACTGTCACAAATTTTAATTGCGCCAGGGATTGACTTTTCTATAGTAAATTATTCAAAAACTAATTTTATACTGTCGCAAATTTTAAATATCCCAGGGATTGCCTTTTCTATAGTAAATTATTCAAAAAATAATTTTCAACTGTCACAAATTTTAATTGCGCCAGGGATTGACTTTTCTATAGTAAATTATTCAAAAAATAATTTTATACTGTCACAAATTTTAATTGCGCCAGGGATTGACTTTTCTATAGTAAATTATTCAAAAAATAATTTTATACTGTCACAAATTTTAATTGCGCCAGGGATTGACTTTTCTATAGTAAATTATTCAAAAAATAATTTTCAACTGTCACAAATTTTAATTGCGCCAGGGATTGACTTTTCTATAGTAAATTATTCAAAAACTAATTTTATACTGTCACAAATTTTAATTGCGCCAGGGATTGACTTTTCTATAGTAAATTATTCAAAAACTAATTTTATACTGTCGCAAATTTTAAATATCCCAGGGATTGCCTTTTCTATAGTAAATTATTCAAAAAATAATTTTATACTGTCGCAAATTTTAATTACGCCAGGGATTGCCTTTTCTATAGTAAATTATTCAAAAACTAATTTTATACTGTCACAAATTTTAATTGCGCCAGGGATTGCCTTTTCTATAGTAAATTTTTCAAAAAATAATTTTCAACTGTCACAAATTTTAATTGCGCCAGGGATTGACTTTTCTATAGTAAATTATTCAAAAAATAATTTTCAACTGTCACAAATTTTAATTGCGCCAGGGATTGACTTTTCTATAGTAAATTATTCAAAAAATAATTTTATACTGTCACAAATTTTAAATATCCCAGGGATTGCCTTTTCTATAGTAAATTATTCAAAAACTAATTTTATACTGTCGCAAATTTTAATTACGCCAGGGATTGCCTTTTCTATAGTAAATTATTCAAAAAATAATTTTCAACTGTCACAAATTTTAATAGCGCCAGGGATTGCCTTTTCTATAGTAAATTTTTCAAAAACTAATTTTATACTGTCACAAATTTTAATTACGCCAGGGATTGACTTTTCTATAGTAAATTATTCAAAAAATAATTTTCAACTGTCACAAATTTTAAATATCCCAGGGATTGACTTTTCTATAGTAAATTATTCAAAAACTAATTTTATACTGTCACAAATTTTATGTGCGCCAGGGATTGACTTTTCTATAGTAAATTATTCAAAAAATAATTTTCAACTGTCACAAATTTTAATTGCGCCAGGGATTGACTTTTCTATAGTAAATTATTCAAAAAATAATTTTCAACTGTCACAAATTTTAAATATCCCAGGGATTGACTTTTCTATAGTAAATTATTCAAAAACTAATTTTATACTGTCACAAATTTTATGTGCGCCAGGGATTGACTTTTCTATAGTAAATTATTCAAAAACTAATTTTATACTGTCGCAAATTTTAAATATCCCAGGGATTGCCTTTTCTATAGTAAATTATTCAAAAAATAATTTTCAACTGTCACAAATTTTAATTGCGCCAGGGATTGCCTTTTCTATAGTAAATTTTTCAAAAACTAATTTTATACTGTCACAAATTTTAATTACGCCAGGGATTGACTTTTCTATAGTAAATTATTCAAAAACTAATTTTATACTGTCGCAAATTTTAAATATCCCAGGGATTGACTTTTCTATAGTAAATTATTCAAAAAATAATTTTCAACTGTCACAAATTTTATGTGCGCCAGGGATTGACTTTTCTATAGTAAATTATTCAAAAACTAATTTTATACTGTCGCAAATTTTAAATATCCCAGGGATTGCCTTTTCTATAGTAAATTATTCAAAAAATAATTTTCAACTGTCACAAATTTTAATTGCGCCAGGGATTGCCTTTTCTATAGTAAATTATTCAAAAACTAATTTTATACTGTCGCAAATTTTAATTGCGCCAGGGATTGACTTTTCTATAGTAAATTATTCAAAAACTAATTTTATACTGTCACAAATTTTAATTGCGCCAGGGATTGACTTTTCTATAGTAAATTATTCAAAAAATAATTTTCAACTGTCACAAATTTTAATTGCGCCAGGGATTGCCTTTTCTATAGTAAATTATTCAAAAACTAATTTTATACTGTCGCAAATTTTAATTGCGCCAGGGATTGACTTTTCTATAGTAAATTATTCAAAAACTAATTTTATACTGTCACAAATTTTAATTGCGCCAGGGATTGACTTTTCTATAGTAAATTATTCAAAAACTAATTTTCAACTGTCACAAATTTTAATTGCGCCAGGGATTGACTTTTCTATAGTAAATTATTCAAAAACTAATTTTATACTGTCGCAAATTTTAAATATCCCAGGGTTTGCCTTTTCTATAGTAAATTATTCAAAAAATAATTTTCAACTGTCACAAATTTTAATTGCGCCAGGGATTGACTTTTCTATAGTAAATTATTCAAAAACTAATTTTATACTGTCGCAAATTTTAATTACGCCAGGGATTGCCTTTTCTATAGTAAATTATTCAAAAACTAATTTTATACTGTCACAAATTTTAATTGCGCCAGGGATTGACTTTTCTATAGTAAATTATTCAAAAAATAATTTTCAACTGTCACAAATTTTAATTACGCCAGGGATTGACTTTTCTATAGTAAATTATTCAAAAAATAATTTTATACTGTCGCAAATTTTAATTACGCCAGGGATTGCCTTTTCTATAGTAAATTATTCAAAAAATAATTTTCAACTGTCACAAATTTTAATTGCGCCAGGGATTGACTTTTCTATAGTAAATTATTCAAAAACTAATTTTATACTGTCGCAAATTTTAAATATCCCAGGGATTGCCTTTTCTATAGTAAATTATTCAAAAACTAATTTTATACTGTCGCAAATTTTAAATATCCCAGGGATTGCCTTTTCTATAGTAAATTATTCAAAAACTAATTTTATACTGTCGCAAATTTTAATTACGCCAGGGATTGCCTTTTCTATAGTAAATTATTCAAAAACTAATTTTATACTGTCGCAAATTTTAAATATCCCAGGGATTGCCTTTTCTATAGTAAATTATTCAAAAAATAATTTTATACTGTCACAAATTTTAATTGCGCCAGGGATTGACTTTTCTATAGTAAATTATTCAAAAAATAATTTTCAACTGTCACAAATTTTAATTACGCCAGGGATTGACTTTTCTATAGTAAATTATTCAAAAACTAATTTTATACTGTCACAAATTTTAATTGCGCCAGGGATTGACTTTTCTATAGTAAATTATTCAAAAACTAATTTTATACTGTCGCAAATTTTAAATATCCCAGGGATTGCCTTTTCTATAGTAAATTATTCAAAAAATAATTTTATACTGTCGCAAATTTTAATTACGCCAGGGATTGCCTTTTCTATAGTAAATTATTCAAAAACTAATTTTATACTGTCACAAATTTTAATTGCGCCAGGGATTGCCTTTTCTATAGTAAATTTTTCAAAAAATAATTTTCAACTGTCACAAATTTTAATTGCGCCAGGGATTGACTTTTCTATAGTAAATTATTCAAAAAATAATTTTCAACTGTCACAAATTTTAATTGCGCCAGGGATTGACTTTTCTATAGTAAATTATTCAAAAAATAATTTTATACTGTCACAAATTTTAAATATCCCAGGGATTGCCTTTTCTATAGTAAATTATTCAAAAACTAATTTTATACTGTCGCAAATTTTAATTACGCCAGGGATTGCCTTTTCTATAGTAAATTATTCAAAAAATAATTTTCAGCTGTCACAAATTTTAATTGCGCCAGGGATTGCCTTTTCTATAGTAAATTTTTCAAAAACTAATTTTATACTGTCACAAATTTTAATTACGCCAGGGATTGACTTTTCTATAGTAAATTATTCAAAAAATAATTTTCAACTGTCACAAATTTTAAATATCCCAGGGATTGACTTTTCTATAGTAAATTATTCAAAAACTAATTTTATACTGTCACAAATTTTATGTGCGCCAGGGATTGACTTTTCTATAGTAAATTATTCAAAAAATAATTTTCAACTGTCACAAATTTTAATTGCGCCAGGGATTGACTTTTCTATAGTAAATTATTCAAAAAATAATTTTCAACTGTCACAAATTTTAAATATCCCAGGGATTGACTTTTCTATAGTAAATTATTCAAAAACTAATTTTATACTGTCACAAATTTTATGTGCGCCAGGGATTGACTTTTCTATAGTAAATTATTCAAAAACTAATTTTATACTGTCGCAAATTTTAAATATCCCAGGGATTGCCTTTTCTATAGTAAATTATTCAAAAAATAATTTTCAACTGTCACAAATTTTAACTACGCCAGGGATTGACTTTTCTATAGTAAATTATTCAAAAACTAATTTTATACTGTCACAAATTTTAATTGCGCCAGGGATTGACTTTTCTATAGTAAATTTTTCAAAAACTAATTTTATACTGTCGCAAATTTTAAATATCCCAGGGATTGCCTTTTCTATAGTAAATTATTCAAAAAATAATTTTATACTGTCACAAATTTTAATTGCGCCAGGGATTGACTTTTCTATAGTAAATTATTCAAAAAATAATTTTATACTGTCACAAATTTTAATTACGCCAGGGATTGCCTTTTCTATAGTAAATTATTCAAAAACTAATTTTATACTGTCGCAAATTTTAATTACGCCAGGGATTGCCTTTTCTATAGTAAATTATTCAAAAAATAATTTTCAACTGTCGCAAATTTTAATTACGCCAGGGATTGCCTTTTCTATAGTAAATTATTCAAAAAATAATTTTCAACTGTCACAAATTTTAATTGCGCCAGGGATTGCCTTTTCTATAGTAAATTATTCAAAAACTAATTTTCAACTGTCACAAATTTTAATTGCGCCAGGGATTGCCTTTTCTATAGTAAATTTTTCAAAAAATAATTTTCAACTGTCACAAATTTTAATTGCGCCAGGGATTGACTTTTCTATAGTAAATTATTCAAAAAATAATTTTATACTGTCACAAATTTTAATTGCGCCAGGGATTGACTTTTCTATAGTAAATTATTCAAAAACTAATTTTATACTGTCGCAAATTTTAAATATCCCAGGGATTGACTTTTCTATAGTAAATTATTCAAAAACTAATTTTATACTGTCGCAAATTTTAAATATCCCAGGGATTGCCTTTTCTATAGTAAATTATTCAAAAAATAATTTTCAACTGTCACAAATTTTAATTGCGCCAGGGATTGACTTTTCTATAGTAAATTATTCAAAAACTAATTTTATACTGTCGCAAATTTTAATTACGCCAGGGGTTGCCTTTTCTATAGTAAATTATTCAAAAAATAATTTTATACTGTCACAAATTTTAATTGCGCCAGGGATTGACTTTTCTATAGTAAATTATTCAAAAAATAATTTTCAACTGTCACAAATTTTAATTACGCCAGGGATTGACTTTTCTATAGTAAATTATTCAAAAAATAATTTTCAACTGTCACAAATTTTAATTGCGCCAGGGATTGACTTTTCTATAGTAAATTATTCAAAAAATAATTTTATACTGTCACAAATTTTAAATATCCCAGGGATTGCCTTTTCTATAGTAAATTATTCAAAAAATAATTTTATACTGTCACAAATTTTAATTGCGCCAGGGATTGACTTTTCTATAGTAAATTATTCAAAAACTAATTTTATACTGTCGCAAATTTTAAATATCCCAGGGATTGACTTTTCTATAGTAAATTATTCAAAAACTAATTTTCAACTGTCACAAATTTTAATTACGCCAGGGATTGACTTTTCTATAGTAAATTATTCAAAAACTAATTTTATACTGTCACAAATTTTAATTGCGCCAGGGATTGACTTTTCTATAGTAAACTATTCAAAAACTAATTTTATCCTGTCGCAAATTTTAAATATCCCAGGGATTGCCTTTTCTATAGTAAATTATTCAAAAAATAATTTTCAACTGTCACAAATTTTAATTGCGCCAGGGATTGCCTTTTCTATAGTAAATTTTTCAAAAACTAATTTTATACTGTCGCAAATTTTAAATATCCCAGGGATTGCCTTTTCTATAGTAAATTATTCAAAAAATAATTTTATACTGTCACAAATTTTAATTGCGCCAGGGATTGACTTTTCTATAGTAAATTATTCAAAAAATAATTTTATACTGTCACAAATTTTAATTGCGCCAGGGATTGACTTTTCTATAGTAAATTATTCAAAAAATAATTTTCAACTGTCACAAATTTTAATTGCGCCAGGGATTGACTTTTCTATAGTAAATTATTCAAAAACTAATTTTATACTGTCACAAATTTTAATTGCGCCAGGGATTGACTTTTCTATAGTAAATTATTCAAAAACTAATTTTATACTGTCGCAAATTTTAAATATCCCAGGGATTGCCTTTTCTATAGTAAATTATTCAAAAAATAATTTTATACTGTCGCAAATTTTAATTACGCCAGGGATTGCCTTTTCTATAGTAAATTATTCAAAAACTAATTTTATACTGTCACAAATTTTAATTGCGCCAGGGATTGCCTTTTCTATAGTAAATTTTTCAAAAAATAATTTTCAACTGTCACAAATTTTAATTGCGCCAGGGATTGACTTTTCTATAGTAAATTATTCAAAAAATAATTTTCAACTGTCACAAATTTTAATTGCGCCAGGGATTGACTTTTCTATAGTAAATTTTTCAAAAACTAATTTTATACTGTCACAAATTTTAATTACGCCAGGGATTGACTTTTCTATAGTAAATTATTCAAAAAATAATTTTCAACTGTCACAAATTTTAAATATCCCAGGGATTGACTTTTCTATAGTAAATTATTCAAAAACTAATTTTATACTGTCACAAATTTTATGTGCGCCAGGGATTGACTTTTCTATAGTAAATTATTCAAAAAATAATTTTCAACTGTCACAAATTTTAATTGCGCCAGGGATTGACTTTTCTATAGTAAATTATTCAAAAAATAATTTTCAACTGTCACAAATTTTAAATATCCCAGGGATTGACTTTTCTATAGTAAATTATTCAAAAACTAATTTTATACTGTCACAAATTTTATGTGCGCCAGGGATTGACTTTTCTATAGTAAATTATTCAAAAACTAATTTTATACTGTCGCAAATTTTAAATATCCCAGGGATTGCCTTTTCTATAGTAAATTATTCAAAAAATAATTTTCAACTGTCACAAATTTTAATTGCGCCAGGGATTGCCTTTTCTATAGTAAATTTTTCAAAAACTAATTTTATACTGTCACAAATTTTAATTACGCCAGGGATTGACTTTTCTATAGTAAATTATTCAAAAAATAATTTTCAACTGTCACAAATTTTAAATATCCCAGGGATTGACTTTTCTATAGTAAATTATTCAAAAAATAATTTTCAACTGTCACAAATTTTAATTGCGCCAGGGATTTACTTTTCTATAGTAAATTATTCAAAAACTAATTTTATACTGTCGCAAATTTTAATTACGCCAGGGATTGCCTTTTCTATAGTAAATTATTCAAAAACTAATTTTATACTGTCACAAATTTTAATTGCGCCAGGGATTGCCTTTTCTATAGTAAATTATTCAAAAACTAATTTTATACTGTCGCAAATTTTAAATATCCCAGGGATTGACTTTTCTATAGTAAATTATTCAAAAACTAATTTTATACTGTCACAAATTTTAATTACGCCAGGGATTGCCTTTTCTATAGTAAATTATTCAAAAAATAATTTTCAACTGTCACAAATTTTAATTGCGCCAGGGATTGACTTTTCTATAGTAAATTATTCAAAAAATAATTTTCAACTGTCACAAATTTTAATTGCGCCAGGGATTGACTTTTCTATAGTAAATTATTCAAAAAATAATTTTATACTGTCACAAATTTTAATTGCGCCAGGGATTGACTTTTCTATAGTAAATTATTCAAAAACTAATTTTATACTGTCACAAATTTTAATTACGCCAGGGATTGACTTTTCTATAGTAAATTATTCAAAAACTAATTTTATACTGTCGCAAATTTTAAATATCCCAGGGATTGCCTTTTCTATAGTAAATTATTCAAAAAATAATTTTATACTGTCACAAATTTTAATTGCGCCAGGGATTGACTTTTCTATAGTAAATTATTCAAAAACTAATTTTATACTGTCACAAATTTTAATTACGCCAGGGATTGCCTTTTCTATAGTAAATTATTCAAAAAATAATTTTCAACTGTCACAAATTTTAATTGCGCCAGGGATTGACTTTTCTATAGTAAATTATTCAAAAACTAATTTTATACTGTCACAAATTTTAATTGCGCCAGGGATTGACTTTTCTATAGTAAATTATTCAAAAAATAATTTTCAACTGTCACAAATTTTAATTGCGCCAGGGTTTGACTTTTCTATAGTAAATTATTCAAAAACTAATTTTATACTGTCGCAAATTTTAATTGCGCCAGGGATTGACTTTTCTATAGTAAATTATTCAAAAACTAATTTTATACTGTCACAAATTTTAATTGCGCCAGGGATTGACTTTTCTATAGTAAATTATTCAAAAAATAATTTTATACTGTCGCAAATTTTAATTGCGCCAGGGATTGACTTTTCTATAGTAAATTATTCAAAAAATAATTTTCAACTGTCACAAATTTTAAATATCCCAGGGATTGACTTTTCTATAGTAAATTATTCAAAAACTAATTTTATACTGTCACAAATTTTATGTGCGCCAGGGATTGACTTTTCTATAGTAAATTATTCAAAAACTAATTTTATACTGTCGCAAATTTTAAATATCCCAGGGATTGCCTTTTCTATAGTAAATTATTCAAAAAATAATTTTCAACTGTCACAAATTTTAACTACGCCAGGGATTGACTTTTCTATAGTAAATTATTCAAAAACTAATTTTATACTGTCACAAATTTTAATTGCGCCAGGGATTGACTTTTCTATAGTAAATTTTTCAAAAACTAATTTTATACTGTCGCAAATTTTAAATATCCCAGGGATTGCCTTTTCTATAGTAAATTATTCAAAAAATAATTTTATACTGTCACAAATTTTAATTGCGCCAGGGATTGACTTTTCTATAGTAAATTATTCAAAAAATAATTTTATACTGTCACAAATTTTAATTACGCCAGGGATTGCCTTTTCTATAGTAAATTATTCAAAAACTAATTTTATACTGTCGCAAATTTTAATTACGCCAGGGATTGCCTTTTCTATAGTAAATTATTCAAAAAATAATTTTCAACTGTCGCAAATTTTAATTACGCCAGGGATTGCCTTTTCTATAGTAAATTATTCAAAAAATAATTTTCAACTGTCACAAATTTTAATTGCGCCAGGGATTGCCTTTTCTATAGTAAATTATTCAAAAACTAATTTTCAACTGTCACAAATTTTAATTGCGCCAGGGATTGCCTTTTCTATAGTAAATTTTTCAAAAAATAATTTTCAACTGTCACAAATTTTAATTGCGCCAGGGATTGACTTTTCTATAGTAAATTATTCAAAAAATAATTTTATACTGTCACAAATTTTAATTGCGCCAGGGATTGACTTTTCTATAGTAAATTATTCAAAAACTAATTTTATACTGTCGCAAATTTTAAATATCCCAGGGATTGACTTTTCTATAGTAAATTATTCAAAAACTAATTTTATACTGTCGCAAATTTTAAATATCCCAGGGATTGCCTTTTCTATAGTAAATTATTCAAAAAATAATTTTCAACTGTCACAAATTTTAATTGCGCCAGGGATTGACTTTTCTATAGTAAATTATTCAAAAACTAATTTTATACTGTCGCAAATTTTAATTACGCCAGGGGTTGCCTTTTCTATAGTAAATTATTCAAAAAATAATTTTATACTGTCACAAATTTTAATTGCGCCAGGGATTGACTTTTCTATAGTAAATTATTCAAAAAATAATTTTCAACTGTCACAAATTTTAATTACGCCAGGGATTGACTTTTCTATAGTAAATTATTCAAAAAATAATTTTCAACTGTCACAAATTTTAATTGCGCCAGGGATTGACTTTTCTATAGTAAATTATTCAAAAAATAATTTTATACTGTCACAAATTTTAAATATCCCAGGGATTGCCTTTTCTATAGTAAATTATTCAAAAAATAATTTTATACTGTCACAAATTTTAATTGCGCCAGGGATTGACTTTTCTATAGTAAATTATTCAAAAACTAATTTTATACTGTCGCAAATTTTAAATATCCCAGGGATTGACTTTTCTATAGTAAATTATTCAAAAACTAATTTTCAACTGTCACAAATTTTAATTACGCCAGGGATTGACTTTTCTATAGTAAATTATTCAAAAACTAATTTTATACTGTCACAAATTTTAATTGCGCCAGGGATTGACTTTTCTATAGTAAACTATTCAAAAACTAATTTTATCCTGTCGCAAATTTTAAATATCCCAGGGATTGCCTTTTCTATAGTAAATTATTCAAAAAATAATTTTCAACTGTCACAAATTTTAATTGCGCCAGGGATTGCCCTTTCTATAGTAAATTTTTCAAAAACTAATTTTATACTGTCGCAAATTTTAAATATCCCAGGGATTGCCTTTTCTATAGTAAATTATTCAAAAAATAATTTTATACTGTCACAAATTTTAATTGCGCCAGGGATTGACTTTTCTATAGTAAATTATTCAAAAAATAATTTTATACTGTCACAAATTTTAATTGCGCCAGGGATTGACTTTTCTATAGTAAATTATTCAAAAAATAATTTTCAACTGTCACAAATTTTAATTGCGCCAGGGATTGACTTTTCTATAGTAAATTATTCAAAAACTAATTTTATACTGTCACAAATTTTAATTGCGCCAGGGATTGACTTTTCTATAGTAAATTATTCAAAAACTAATTTTATACTGTCGCAAATTTTAAATATCCCAGGGATTGCCTTTTCTATAGTAAATTATTCAAAAAATAATTTTATACTGTCGCAAATTTTAATTACGCCAGGGATTGCCTTTTCTATAGTAAATTATTCAAAAACTAATTTTATACTGTCACAAATTTTAATTGCGCCAGGGATTGCCTTTTCTATAGTAAATTTTTCAAAAAATAATTTTCAACTGTCACAAATTTTAATTGCGCCAGGGATTGACTTTTCTATAGTAAATTATTCAAAAAATAATTTTCAACTGTCACAAATTTTAATTGCGCCAGGGATTGACTTTTCTATAGTAAATTTTTCAAAAACTAATTTTATACTGTCACAAATTTTAATTACGCCAGGGATTGACTTTTCTATAGTAAATTATTCAAAAAATAATTTTCAACTGTCACAAATTTTAAATATCCCAGGGATTGACTTTTCTATAGTAAATTATTCAAAAACTAATTTTATACTGTCACAAATTTTATGTGCGCCAGGGATTGACTTTTCTATAGTAAATTATTCAAAAAATAATTTTCAACTGTCACAAATTTTAATTGCGCCAGGGATTGACTTTTCTATAGTAAATTATTCAAAAAATAATTTTCAACTGTCACAAATTTTAAATATCCCAGGGATTGACTTTTCTATAGTAAATTATTCAAAAACTAATTTTATACTGTCACAAATTTTATGTGCGCCAGGGATTGACTTTTCTATAGTAAATTATTCAAAAACTAATTTTATACTGTCGCAAATTTTAAATATCCCAGGGATTGCCTTTTCTATAGTAAATTATTCAAAAAATAATTTTCAACTGTCACAAATTTTAATTGCGCCAGGGATTGCCTTTTCTATAGTAAATTTTTCAAAAACTAATTTTATACTGTCACAAATTTTAATTACGCCAGGGATTGACTTTTCTATAGTAAATTATTCAAAAAATAATTTTCAACTGTCACAAATTTTAAATATCCCAGGGATTGACTTTTCTATAGTAAATTATTCAAAAAATAATTTTCAACTGTCACAAATTTTAATTGCGCCAGGGATTTACTTTTCTATAGTAAATTATTCAAAAACTAATTTTATACTGTCGCAAATTTTAATTACGCCAGGGATTGCCTTTTCTATAGTAAATTATTCAAAAACTAATTTTATACTGTCACAAATTTTAATTGCGCCAGGGATTGCCTTTTCTATAGTAAATTATTCAAAAACTAATTTTATACTGTCGCAAATTTTAAATATCCCAGGGATTGACTTTTCTATAGTAAATTATTCAAAAACTAATTTTATACTGTCACAAATTTTAATTACGCCAGGGATTGCCTTTTCTATAGTAAATTATTCAAAAAATAATTTTCAACTGTCACAAATTTTAATTGCGCCAGGGATTGACTTTTCTATAGTAAATTATTCAAAAAATAATTTTCAACTGTCACAAATTTTAATTGCGCCAGGGATTGACTTTTCTATAGTAAATTATTCAAAAAATAATTTTATACTGTCACAAATTTTAATTGCGCCAGGGATTGACTTTTCTATAGTAAATTATTCAAAAACTAATTTTATACTGTCACAAATTTTAATTACGCCAGGGATTGACTTTTCTATAGTAAATTATTCAAAAACTAATTTTATACTGTCGCAAATTTTAAATATCCCAGGGATTGCCTTTTCTATAGTAAATTATTCAAAAAATAATTTTATACTGTCACAAATTTTAATTGCGCCAGGGATTGACTTTTCTATAGTAAATTATTCAAAAACTAATTTTATACTGTCACAAATTTTAATTACGCCAGGGATTGCCTTTTCTATAGTAAATTATTCAAAAAATAATTTTCAACTGTCACAAATTTTAATTGCGCCAGGGATTGACTTTTCTATAGTAAATTATTCAAAAACTAATTTTATACTGTCACAAATTTTAATTGCGCCAGGGATTGACTTTTCTATAGTAAATTATTCAAAAAATAATTTTCAACTGTCACAAATTTTAATTGCGCCAGGGATTGACTTTTCTATAGTAAATTATTCAAAAACTAATTTTGTACTGTCGCAAATTTTAATTGCGCCAGGGATTGACTTTTCTATAGTAAATTATTCAAAAACTAATTTTATACTGTCACAAATTTTAATTGCGCCAGGGATTGACTTTTCTATAGTAAATTATTCAAAAAATAATTTTATACTGTCGCAAATTTTAATTACGCCAGGGATTGCCTTTTCTATAGTAAATTATTCAAAAACTAATTTTATACTGTCACAAATTTTAATTGCGCCAGGGATTGACTTTTCTATAGTAAATTATTCAAAAACTAATTTTATACTGTCGCAAATTTTAAATATCCCAGGGATTGCCTTTTCTATAGTAAATTATTCAAAAAATAATTTTCAACTGTCACAAATTTTAATTGCGCCAGGGATTGACTTTTCTATAGTAAATTATTCAAAAAATAATTTTATACTGTCACAAATTTTAATTGCGCCAGGGATTGACTTTTCTATAGTAAATTATTCAAAAACTAATTTTATACTGTCGCAAATTTTAAATATCCCAGGGATTGCCTTTTCTATAGTAAATTATTCAAAAAATAATTTTCAACTGTCACAAATTTTAATTGCGCCAGGGATTGACTTTTCTATAGTAAATTATTCAAAAACTAATTTTATACTGTCACAAATTTTAATTGCGCCAGGGATTGACTTTTCTATAGTAAATTATTCAAAAACTAATTTTATACTGTCACAAATTTTATGTGCGCCAGGGATTGCCTTTTCTATAGTAAATTATTCAAAAAATAATTTTATACTGTCGCAAATTTTAAATATCCCAGGGATTGCCTTTTCTATAGTAAATTATTCAAAAAATAATTTTATACTGTCGCAAATTTTAATTACGCCAGGGATTGCCTTTTCTATAGTAAATTATTCAAAAAATAATTTTCAACTGTCACAAATTTTAATTGCGCCAGGGATTGCCTTTTCTATAGTAAATTTTTCAAAAAATAATTTTCAACTGTCACAAATTTTAATTGCGCCAGGGATTGACTTTTCTATAGTAAATTATTCAAAAAATAATTTTATACTGTCGCAAATTTTAAATATCCCAGGGATTGACTTTTCTATAGTAAATTATTCAAAAACTAATTTTATACTGTCGCAAATTTTAAATATCCCAGGGATTGACTTTTCTATAGTAAATTATTCAAAAACTAATTTTATACTGTCGCAAATTTTAATTACGCCAGGGATTGCCTTTTCTATAGTAAATTATTCAAAAACTAATTTTATACTGTCGCAAATTTTAATTACGCCAGGGATTGCCTTTTCTATAGTAAATTATTCAAAAAATAATTTTATACTGTCGCAAATTTTAATTACGCCAGGGATTGCCTTTTCTATAGTAAATTTTTCAAAAAATAATTTTCAACTGTCACAAATTTTAAATATCCCAGGGATTGCCTTTTCTATAGTAAATTATTCAAAAAATAATTTTCAACTGTCACAAATTTTAATTGCGCCAGGGATTGCCTTTTCTATAGTAAATTATTCAAAAACTAATTTTATACTGTCGCAAATTTTAAATATCCCAGGGATTGCCTTTTCTATAGTAAATTATTCAAAAAATAATTTTCAACTGTCACAAATTTTAATTGCGCCAGGGATTGACTTTTCTATAGTAAATTATTCAAAAACTAATTTTATACTGTCGCAAATTTTAAATATCCCAGGGATTGCCTTTTCTATAGTAAATTATTCAAAAAATAATTTTATACTGTCACAAATTTTAATTGCGCCAGGGATTGACTTTTCTATAGTAAATTATTCAAAAAATAATTTTATACTGTCACAAATTTTAATTGCGCCAGGGATTGACTTTTCTATAGTAAATTATTCAAAAACTAATTTTATACTGTCGCAAATTTTAAATATCCCAGGGATTGCCTTTTCTATAGTAAATTTTTCAAAAAATAATTTTCAACTGTCACAAATTTTAATTGCGCCAGGGATTGACTTTTCTATAGTAAATTATTCAAAAAATAATTTTATACTGTCACAAATTTTAATTGCGCCAGGGATTGACTTTTCTATAGTAAATTATTCAAAAACTAATTTTATACTGTCGCAAATTTTAAATATCCCAGGGATTGACTTTTCTATAGTAAATTATTCAAAAACTAATTTTATACTGTCGCAAATTTTAATTACGCCAGGGATTGCCTTTTCTATAGTAAATTATTCAAAAAATAATTTTATACTGTCGCAAATTTTAATTACGCCAGGGATTGCCTTTTCTATAGTAAATTATTCAAAAACTAATTTTATACTGTCACAAATTTTAATTGCGCCAGGGATTGACTTTTCTATAGTAAATTATTCAAAAAATAATTTTATACTGTCACAAATTTTAATTGCGCCAGGGATTGACTTTTCTATAGTAAATTTTTCAAAAAATAATTTTATACTGTCGCAAATTTTAATTACGCCAGGGATTGCCTTTTCTATAGTAAATTATTCAAAAACTAATTTTATACTGTCGCAAATTTTAAATATCCCAGGGATTGCCTTTTCTATAGTAAATTATTCAAAAACTAATTTTCAACTGTCACAAATTTTAATTGCGCCAGGGATTGCCTTTTCTATAGTAAATTATTCAAAAACTAATTTTATACTGTCGCAAATTTTAAATATCCCAGGGATTGCCTTTTCTATAGTAAATTATTCAAAAAATAATTTTATACTGTCACAAATTTTAATTGCGCCAGGGATTGCCTTTTCTATAGTAAATTATTCAAAAACTAATTTTATACTGTCACAAATTTTAATTGCGCCAGGGATTGACTTTTCTATAGTAAATTATTCAAAAACTAATTTTATACTGTCGCAAATTTTAAATATCCCAGGGATTGCCTTTTCTATAGTAAATTATTCAAAAAATAATTTTATACTGTCACAAATTTTAATTGCGCCAGGGATTGACTTTTCTATAGTAAATTATTCAAAAAATAATTTTATACTGTCACAAATTTTAATTGCGCCAGGGATTGACTTTTCTATAGTAAATTATTCAAAAAATAATTTTCAACTGTCACAAATTTTAATTGCGCCAGGGATTGCCTTTTCTATAGTAAATTATTCAAAAAATAATTTTCAACTGTCACAAATTATAATTGCGCCAGGGATTGCCTTTTCTATAGTAAATTTTTCAAAAAATAATTTTCAACTGTCACAAATTTTAATTACGCCAGGGATTGCCTTTTCTATAGTAAATTATTCAAAAACTAATTTTATACTGTCGCAAATTTTAATTACGCCAGGGATTGCCTTTTCTATAGTAAATTATTCAAAAAATAATTTTATACTGTCGCAAATTTTAAATATCCCAGGGATTGCCTTTTCTATAGTAAATTATTCAAAAAATAATTTTCAACTGTCACAAATTTTAATTGCGCCAGGGATTGACTTTTCTATAGTAAATTATTCAAAAACTAATTTTATACTGTCACAAATTTTAATTACGCCAGGGATTGACTTTTCTATAGTAAATTATTCAAAAACTAATTTTCAACTGTCACAAATTTTAATTGCGCCAGGGATTGCCTTTTCTATAGTAAATTTTTCAAAAACTAATTTTATACTGTCACAAATTTTAATTGCGCCAGGGATTGACTTTTCTATAGTAAATTATTCAAAAAATAATTTTATACTGTCACAAATTTTAATTGCGCCAGGGATTGCCTTTTCTATAGTAAATTTTTCAAAAAATAATTTTCAACTGTCACAAATTTTAATTGCGCCAGGGATTGACTTTTCTATAGTAAATTATTCAAAAAATAATTTTATACTGTCACAAATTTTAATTACGCCAGGGATTGCCTTTTCTATAGTAAATTTTTCAAAAAATAATTTTCAACTGTCACAAATTTTAATTGCGCCAGGGATTGACTTTTCTATAGTAAATTATTCAAAAACTAATTTTATACTGTCGCAAATTTTAAATATCCCAGGGATTGACTTTTCTATAGTAAATTATTCAAAAACTAATTTTATACTGTCACAAATTTTAATTGCGCCAGGGATTGCCTTTTCTATAGTAAATTATTCAAAAACTAATTTTATACTGTCACAAATTTTAATTGCGCCAGGGATTGACTTTTCTATAGTAAATTATTCAAAAACTAATTTTATACTGTCGCAAATTTTAAATATCCCAGGGATTGCCTTTTCTATAGTAAATTTTTCAAAAAATAATTTTCAACTGTCACAAATTTTAATTGCGCCAGGGATTGACTTTTCTATAGTAAATTATTCAAAAAATAATTTTCAACTGTCACAAATTTTATGTGCGCCAGGGATTGCCTTTTCTATAGTAAATTATTCAAAAAATAATTTTCAACTGTCACAAATTTTAATTGCGCCAGGGATTGACTTTTCTATAGTAAATTATTCAAAAACTAATTTTATACTGTCGCAAATTTTAAATATCCCAGGGATTGCCTTTTCTATAGTAAATTATTCAAAAAATAATTTTATACTGTCACAAATTTTAATTGCGCCAGGGATTGACTTTTCTATAGTAAATTATTCAAAAACTAGTTTTATACTGTCACAAATTTTAATTGCGCCAGGGATTGACTTTTCTATAGTAAATTATTCAAAAAATAATTTTATACTGTCACAAATTTTAATTGCGCCAGGGATTGACTTTTCTATAGTAAATTATTCAAAAACTAATTTTATACTGTCGCAAATTTTAATTGCGCCAGGGATTGACTTTTCTATAGTAAATTATTCAAAAAATAATTTTCAACTGTCACAAATTTTATGTGCGCCAGGGATTGCCTTTTCTATAGTAAATTATTCAAAAAATAATTTTCAACTGTCACAAATTTTAATTACGCCAGGGATTGACTTTTCTATAGTAAATTATTCAAAAACTAATTTTATACTGTCACAAATTTTAATTGCGCCAGGGATTGACTTTTCTATAGTAAATTATTCAAAAAATAATTTTATACTGTCGCAAATTTTAAATATCCCAGGGATTGCCTTTTCTATAGTAAATTTTTCAAAAAATAATTTTCAACTGTCACAAATTTTAATTGCGCCAGGGATTGACTTTTCTATAGTAAATTATTCAAAAAATAATTTTCAACTGTCACAAATTTTAATTGCGCCAGGGATTGACTTTTCTATAGTAAATTATTCAAAAACTAATTTTATACTGTCACAAATTTTAATTGCGCCAGGGATTGACTTTTCTATAGTAAATTATTCAAAAACTAATTTTATACTGTCGCAAATTTTAATTACGCCAGGGATTGCCTTTTCTATAGTAAATTATTCAAAAACTAATTTTATACTGTCGCAAATTTTAATTACGCCAGGGATTGCCTTTTCTATAGTAAATTATTCAAAAAATAATTTTATACTGTCGCAAATTTTAATTACGCCAGGGATTGCCTTTTCTATAGTAAATTATTCAAAAACTAATTTTATACTGTCACAAATTTTAATTGCGCCAGGGATTGCCTTTTCTATAGTAAATTATTCAAAAACTAATTTTATACTGTCGCAAATTTTAATTGCGCCAGGGATTGACTTTTCTATAGTAAATTATTCAAAAACTAATTTTATACTGTCGCAAATTTTAAATATCCCAGGGATTGCCTTTTCTATAGTAAATTATTCAAAAAATAATTTTCAACTGTCACAAATTTTAGTTGCGCCAGGGATTGACTTTTCTATAGTAAATTATTCAAAAAATAATTTTATACTGTCACAAATTTTAATTGCGCCAGGGATTGACTTTTCTATAGTAAATTATTCAAAAACTAATTTTATACTGTCGCAAATTTTAAATATCCCAGGGATTGCCTTTTCTATAGTAAATTATTCAAAAAATAATTTTCAACTGTCACAAATTTTAATTGCGCCAGGGATTGACTTTTCTATAGTAAATTATTCAAAAACTAATTTTATACTGTCGCAAATTTTAATTACGCCAGGGATTGCCTTTTCTATAGTAAATTATTCAAAAACTAATTTTATACTGTCGCAAATTTTAAATATCCCAGGGATTGCCTTTTCTATAGTAAATTTTTCAAAAAATAATTTTCAACTGTCACAAATTTTAATTGCGCCAGGGATTGACTTTTCTATAGTAAATTATTCAAAAAATAATTTTCAACTGTCACAAATTTTAATTGCGCCAGGGATTGACTTTTCTATAGTAAATTATTCAAAAACTAATTTTATACTGTCACAAATTTTAATTGCGCCAGGGATTGACTTTTCTATAGTAAATTATTCAAAAACTAATTTTATACTGTCGCAAATTTTAAATATCCCAGGGATTGCCTTTTCTATAGTAAATTATTCAAAAACTAATTTTATACTGTCGCAAATTTTAATTACGCCAGGGATTGCCTTTTCTATAGTAAATTATTCAAAAAATAATTTTCAACTGTCACAAATTTTAATTGCGCCAGGGATTGCCTTTTCTATAGTAAATTTTTCAAAAAATAATTTTCAACTGTCACAAATTTTAATTGCGCCAGGGATTGACTTTTCTATAGTAAATTATTCAAAAAATAATTTTATACTGTCGCAAATTTTAAATATCCCAGGGATTGACTTTTCTATAGTAAATTATTCAAAAACTAATTTTATACTGTCGCAAATTTTAAATATCCCAGGGATTGACTTTTCTATAGTAAATTATTCAAAAACTAATTTTATACTGTCGCAAATTTTAATTACGCCAGGGATTGCCTTTTCTATAGTAAATTATTCAAAAACTAATTTTATACTGTCGCAAATTTTAATTACGCCAGGGATTGCCTTTTCTATAGTAAATTATTCAAAAAATAATTTTATACTGTCGCAAATTTTAATTACGCCAGGGATTGCCTTTTCTATAGTAAATTTTTCAAAAAATAATTTTCAACTGTCACAAATTTTAATTGCGCCAGGGATTGACTTTTCTATAGTAAATTATTCAAAAAATAATTTTCAACTGTCACAAATTTTAATTGCGCCAGGGATTGACTTTTCTATAGTAAATTATTCAAAAACTAATTTTATACTGTCACAAATTTTAATTGCGCCAGGGATTGACTTTTCTATAGTAAATTATTCAAAAACTAATTTTATACTGTCGCAAATTTTAAATATCCCAGGGATTGCCTTTTCTATAGTAAATTATTCAAAAACTAATTTTATACTGTCACAAATTTTAATTACGCCAGGGATTGCCTTTTCTATAGTAAATTATTCAAAAAATAATTTTCAACTGTCACAAATTTTAATTGCGCCAGGGATTGCCTTTTCTATAGTAAATTTTTCAAAAAATAATTTTCAACTGTCACAAATTTTAATTGCGCCAGGGATTGACTTTTCTATAGTAAATTATTCAAAAAATAATTTTATACTGTCACAAATTTTAATTACGCCAGGGATTGCCTTTTCTATAGTAAATTTTTCAAAAAATAATTTTCAACTGTCACAAATTTTAATTGCGCCAGGGATTGACTTTTCTATAGTAAATTATTCAAAAATTAATTTTATACTGTCGCAAATTTTAAATATCCCAGGGATTGACTTTTCTATAGTAAATTATTCAAAAACTAATTTTATACTGTCACAAATTTTAATTGCGCCAGGGATTGCCTTTTCTATAGTAAATTATTCAAAAACTAATTTTATACTGTCACAAATTTTAATTGCGCCAGGGATTGACTTTTCTATAGTAAATTATTCAAAAACTAATTTTATACTGTCGCAAATTTTAAATATCCCAGGGATTGCCTTTTCTATAGTAAATTTTTCAAAAAATAATTTTCAACTGTCACAAATTTTAATTGCGCCAGGGATTGACTTTTCTATAGTAAATTATTCAAAAAATAATTTTCAACTGTCACAAATTTTATGTGCGCCAGGGATTGCCTTTTCTATAGTAAATTATTCAAAAAATAATTTTCAACTGTCACAAATTTTAATTGCGCCAGGGATTGACTTTTCTATAGTAAATTATTCAAAAACTAATTTTATACTGTCGCAAATTTTAAATATCCCAGGGATTGCCTTTTCTATAGTAAATTATTCAAAAAATAATTTTATACTGTCACAAATTTTAATTGCGCCAGGGATTGACTTTTCTATAGTAAATTATTCAAAAACTAATTTTATACTGTCACAAATTTTAATTGCGCCAGGGATTGACTTTTCTATAGTAAATTATTCAAAAAATAATTTTATACTGTCACAAATTTTAATTGCGCCAGGGATTGACTTTTCTATAGTAAATTATTCAAAAACTAATTTTATACTGTCGCAAATTTTAATTGCGCCAGGGATTGACTTTTCTATAGTAAATTATTCAAAAAATAATTTTCAACTGTCACAAATTTTATGTGCGCCAGGGATTGCCTTTTCTATAGTAAATTATTCAAAAAATAATTTTCAACTGTCACAAATTTTAATTACGCCAGGGATTGACTTTTCTATAGTAAATTATTCAAAAACTAATTTTATACTGTCGCAAATTTTAAATATCCCAGGGATTGACTTTTCTATAGTAAATTATTCAAAAACTAATTTTATACTGTCGCAAATTTTAAATATCCCAGGGATTGCCTTTTCTATAGTAAATTATTCAAAAAATAATTTTATACTGTCACAAATTTTAATTGCGCCAGGGATTGACTTTTCTATAGTAAATTATTCAAAAAATAATTTTCAACTGTCACAAATTTTAATTGCGCCAGGGATTGACTTTTCTATAGTAAATTATTCAAAAAATAATTTTCAACTGTCACAAATTTTATGTGCGCCAGGGATTGCCTTTTCTATAGTAAATTATTCAAAAAATAATTTTCAACTGTCACAAATTTTAATTACGCCAGGGATTGACTTTTCTATAGTAAATTATTCAAAAACTAATTTTATACTGTCACAAATTTTAATTGCGCCAGGGATTGACTTTTCTATAGTAAATTATTCAAAAACTAATTTTATACTGTCGCAAATTTTAAATATCCCAGGGATTGCCTTTTCTATAGTAAATTATTCAAAAAATAATTTTATACTGTCACAAATTTTAATTGCGCCAGGGATTGACTTTTCTATAGTAAATTATTCAAAAAATAATTTTCAACTGTCACAAATTTTAATTGCGCCAGGGATTGCCTTTTCTATAGTAAATTATTCAAAAAATAATTTTCAACTGTCACAAATTTTAAATATCCCAGGGATTGCCTTTTCTATAGTAAATTATTCAAAAACTAATTTTATACTGTCGCAAATTTTAAATATCCCAGGGATTGCCTTTTCTATAGTAAATTATTCAAAAAATAATTTTATACTGTCACAAATTTTAATTGCGCCAGGGATTGACTTTTCTATAGTAAATTATTCAAAAAATAATTTTATACTGTCACAAATTTTAATTGCGCCAGGGATTGACTTTTCTATAGTAAATTATTCAAAAAATAATTTTCAACTGTCACAAATTTTAATTGCGCCAGGGATTGCCTTTTCTATAGTAAATTATTCAAAAAATAATTTTCAACTGTCACAAATTTTAAATATCCCAGGGATTGCCTTTTCTATAGTAAATTATTCAAAAACTAATTTTATACTGTCGCAAATTTTAAATATCCCAGGGATTGACTTTTCTATAGTAAATTATTCAAAAAATAATTTTATACTGTCGCAAATTTTAATTACGCCAGGGATTGCCTTTTCTATAGTAAATTATTCAAAAAATAATTTTCAACTGTCACAAATTTTAATTGCGCCAGGGATTGACTTTTCTATAGTAAATTATTCAAAAACTAATTTTATACTGTCGCAAATTTTAATTACGCCAGGGATTGCCTTTTCTATAGTAAATTATTCAAAAACTAATTTTATACTGTCACAAATTTTAATTGCGCCAGGGATTGACTTTTCTATAGTAAATTATTCAAAAAATAATTTTATACTGTCGCAAATTTTAATTACGCCAGGGATTGCCTTTTCTATAGTAAATTATTCAAAAAATAATTTTATACTGTCGCAAATTTTAATTACGCCAGGGATTGCCTTTTCTATAGTAAATTATTCAAAAACTAATTTTATACTGTCGCAAATTTTAAATATCCCAGGGATTGACTTTTCTATAGTAAATTATTCAAAAACTAATTTTATACTGTCACAAATTTTATGTGCGCCAGGGATTGCCTTTTCTATAGTAAATTATTCAAAAAATAATTTTCAACTGTCACAAATTTTAATTACGCCAGGGATTGCCTTTTCTATAGTAAATTATTCAAAAACTAATTTTATACTGTCACAAATTTTAATTGCGCCAGGGATTGACTTTTCTATAGTAAATTATTCAAAAACTAATTTTATACTGTCACAAATTTTAATTGCGCCAGGGATTGACTTTTCTATAGTAAATTATTCAAAAACTAATTTTATACTGTCGCAATTTTTAAATATCCCAGGGATTGCCTTTTCTATAGTAAATTATTCAAAAAATAATTTTCAACTGTCACAAATTTTAATTGCGCCAGGGATTGACTTTTCTATAGTAAATTATTCAAAAAATAATTTTATACTGTCACAAATTTTAATTGCGCCAGGGATTGACTTTTCTATAGTAAATTATTCAAAAAATAATTTTATACTGTCACAAATTTTAATTGCGCCAGGGATTGACTTTTCTATAGTAAATTATTCAAAAACTAATTTTATACTGTCGCAAATTTTAAATATCCCAGGGATTGCCTTTTCTATAGTAAATTATTCAAAAAATAATTTTCAACTGTCACAAATTTTAATTGCGCCAGGGATTGACTTTTCTATAGTAAATTATTCAAAAAATAATTTTATACTGTCACAAATTTTAAATATCCCAGGGATTGCCTTTTCTATAGTAAATTTTTCAAAAAATAATTTTCAACTGTCACAAATTTTAATTGCGCCAGGGATTGACTTTTCTATAGTAAATTATTCAAAAACTAATTTTATACTGTCACAAATTTTAATTGCGCCAGGGATTGACTTTTCTATAGTAAATTATTCAAAAACTAATTTTATACTGTCACAAATTTTATGTGCGCCAGGGATTGCCTTTTCTATAGTAAATTATTCAAAAAATAATTTTATACTGTCGCAAATTTTAAATATCCCAGGGATTGCCTTTTCTATAGTAAATTTTTCAAAAAATAATTTTCAACTGTCACAAATTTTAATTACGCCAGGGATTGCCTTTTCTATAGTAAATTTTTCAAAAAATAATTTTCAACTGTCACAAATTTTAATTGCGCCAGGGATTGACTTTTCTATAGTAAATTATTCAAAAACTAATTTTATACTGTCGCAAATTTTAAATATCCCAGGGATTGACTTTTCTATAGTAAATTATTCAAAAACTAATTTTATACTGTCGCAAATTTTAATTACGCCAGGGATTGCCTTTTCTATAGTAAATTATTCAAAAACTAATTTTATACTGTCACAAATTTTAATTGCGCCAGGGATTGCCTTTTCTATAGTAAATTATTCAAAAACTAATTTTATACTGTCGCAAATTTTAATTGCGCCAGGGATTGACTTTTCTATAGTAAATTATTCAAAAACTAATTTTATACTGTCGCAAATTTTAATTACGCCAGGGATTGCCTTTTCTATAGTAAATTTTTCAAAAAATAATTTTCAACTGTCACAAATTTTAATTGCGCCAGGGATTGACTTTTCTATAGTAAATTATTCAAAAAATAATTTTCAACTGTCACAAATTTTAATTGCGCCAGGGATTGCCTTTTCTATAGTAAATTATTCAAAAAATAATTTTCAACTGTCACAAATTTTAAATATCCCAGGGATTGCCTTTTCTATAGTAAATTATTCAAAAACTAATTTTATACTGTCGCAAATTTTAATTGCGCCAGGGATTGACTTTTCTATAGTAAATTATTCAAAAACTAATTTTATACTGTCACAAATTTTAATTGCGCCAGGGATTGACTTTTCTATAGTAAATTATTCAAAAAATAATTTTCAACTGTCACAAATTTTAATTACGCCAGGGATTGACTTTTCTATAGTAAATTATTCAAAAACTAATTTTATACTGTCGCAAATTTTAAATATCCCAGGGATTGCCTTTTCTATAGTAAATTATTCAAAAAATAATTTTATACTGTCACAAATTTTAATTGCGCCAGGGATTGCCTTTTCTATAGTAAATTATTCAAAAACTAATTTTATACTGTCACAAATTTTAATTGCGCCAGGGATTGACTTTTCTATAGTAAATTATTCAAAAACTAATTTTATACTGTCGCAAATTTTAAATATCCCAGGGATTGCCTTTTCTATAGTAAATTATTCAAAAAATAATTTTATACTGTCACAAATTTTAATTGCGCCAGGGATTGACTTTTCTATAGTAAATTATTCAAAAAATAATTTTATACTGTCACAAATTTTAATTGCGCCAGGGATTGACTTTTCTATAGTAAATTATTCAAAAAATAATTTTCAACTGTCACAAATTTTAATTGCGCCAGGGATTGCCTTTTCTATAGTAAATTATTCAAAAAATAATTTTCAACTGTCACAAATTTTAATTGCGCCAGGGATTGACTTTTCTATAGTAAATTATTCAAAAACTAATTTTATACTGTCGCAAATTTTAATTACGCCAGGGATTGCCTTTTCTATAGTAAATTATTCAAAAACTAATTTTATACTGTCGCAAATTTTAAATATCCCAGGGATTGCCTTTTCTATAGTAAATTATTCAAAAAATAATTTTCAACTGTCACAAATTTTAATTGCGCCAGGGATTGACTTTTCTATAGTAAATTATTCAAAAAATAATTTTATACTGTCACAAATTTTAATTGCGCCAGGGATTGACTTTTCTATAGTAAATTATTCAAAAACTAATTTTATACTGTCGCAAATTTTAAATATCCCAGGGATTGCCTTTTCTATAGTAAATTATTCAAAAAATAATTTTCAACTGTCACAAATTTTAATTGCGCCAGGGATTGACTTTTCTATAGTAAATTATTCAAAAACTAATTTTATACTGTCGCAAATTTTAAATATCCCAGGGATTGCCTTTTCTATAGTAAATTTTTCAAAAAATAATTTTCAACTGTCACAAATTTTAATTGCGCCAGGGATTGACTTTTCTATAGTAAATTATTCAAAAAATAATTTTCAACTGTCACAAATTTTATGTGCGCCAGGGATTGCCTTTTCTATAGTAAATTATTCAAAAAATAATTTTCAACTGTCACAAATTTTAATTGCGCCAGGGATTGACTTTTCTATAGTAAATTATTCAAAAACTAATTTTATACTGTCGCAAATTTTAAATATCCCAGGGATTGCCTTTTCTATAGTAAATTATTCAAAAAATAATTTTATACTGTCGCAAATTTTAATTACGCCAGGGATTGCCTTTTCTATAGTAAATTTTTCAAAAAATAATTTTCAACTGTCACAAATTTTAATTGCGCCAGGGATTGACTTTTCTATAGTAAATTATTCAAAAACTAATTTTATACTGTCGCAAATTTTAAATATCCCAGGGATTGACTTTTCTATAGTAAATTATTCAAAAACTAATTTTATACTGTCACAAATTTTATGTGCGCCAGGGATTGCCTTTTCTATAGTAAATTATTCAAAAAATAATTTTCAACTGTCACAAATTTTAATTGCGCCAGGGATTGCCTTTTCTATAGTAAATTATTCAAAAACTAATTTTATACTGTCACAAATTTTAATTGCGCCAGGGATTGACTTTTCTATAGTAAATTATTCAAAAACTAATTTTATACTGTCACAAATTTTAATTGCGCCAGGGATTGACTTTTCTATAGTAAATTATTCAAAAACTAATTTTATACTGTCGCAAATTTTAAATATCCCAGGGATTGCCTTTTCTATAGTAAATTATTCAAAAAATAATTTTCAACTGTCACAAATTTTAATTGCGCCAGGGATTGACTTTTCTATAGTAAATTATTCAAAAAATAATTTTATACTGTCACAAATTTTAATTGCGCCAGGGATTGACTTTTCTATAGTAAATTATTCAAAAAATAATTTTATACTGTCACAAATTTTAATTGCGCCAGGGATTGACTTTTCTATAGTAAATTATTCAAAAACTAATTTTATACTGTCGCAAATTTTAAATATCCCAGGGATTGCCTTTTCTATAGTAAATTATTCAAAAACTAATTTTATACTGTCGCAAATTTTAAATATCCCAGGGATTGCCTTTTCTATAGTAAATTTTTCAAAAAATAATTTTCAACTGTCACAAATTTTAATTGCGCCAGGGATTGACTTTTCTATAGTAAATTATTCAAAAAATAATTTTATACTGTCACAAATTTTAATTGCGCCAGGGATTGACTTTTCTATAGTAAATTATTCAAAAACTAATTTTATACTGTCGCAAATTTTAAATATCCCAGGGATTGACTTTTCTATAGTAAATTATTCAAAAAATAATTTTCAACTGTCACAAATTTTAATTGCGCCAGGGATTGACTTTTCTATAGTAAATTATTCAAAAACTAATTTTATACTGTCACAAATTTTAATTGCGCCAGGGATTGACTTTTCTATAGTAAATTATTCAAAAACTAATTTTATACTGTCGCAAATTTTAATTACGCCAGGGATTGCCTTTTCTATAGTAAATTATTCAAAAACTAATTTTATACTGTCGCAAATTTTAATTACGCCAGGGATTGCCTTTTCTATAGTAAATTATTCAAAAAATAATTTTATACTGTCGCAAATTTTAATTACGCCAGGGACTGCCTTTTCTATAGTAAATTATTCAAAAACTAATTTTATACTGTCACAAATTTTAATTGCGCCAGGGATTGCCTTTTCTATAGTAAATTATTCAAAAACTAATTTTATACTGTCGCAAATTTTAATTGCGCCAGGGATTGACTTTTCTATAGTAAATTTTTCAAAAAATAATTTTCAACTGTCACAAATTTTAATTGCGCCAGGGATTGACTTTTCTATAGTAAATTATTCAAAAAATAATTTTCAACTGTCACAAATTTTATGTGCGCCAGGGATTGCCTTTTCTATAGTAAATTATTCAAAAAATAATTTTCAACTGTCACAAATTTTAATTGCGCCAGGGATTGACTTTTCTATAGTAAATTATTCAAAAACTAATTTTATACTGTCGCAAATTTTAAATATCCCAGGGATTGCCTTTTCTATAGTAAATTATTCAAAAAATAATTTTATACTGTCACAAATTTTAATTGCGCCAGGGATTGACTTTTCTATAGTAAATTATTCAAAAACTAATTTTATACTGTCACAAATTTTAATTGCGCCAGGGATTGACTTTTCTATAGTAAATTATTCAAAAAATAATTTTATACTGTCACAAATTTTAATTGCGCCAGGGATTGACTTTTCTATAGTAAATTATTCAAAAACTAATTTTATACTGTCGCAAATTTTAATTGCGCCAGGGATTGACTTTTCTATAGTAAATTATTCAAAAAATAATTTTCAACTGTCACAAATTTTAATTGCGCCAGGGATTGCCTTTTCTATAGTAAATTTTTCAAAAAATAATTTTCAACTGTCACAAATTTTAATTGCGCCAGGGATTGGCTTTTCTATAGTAAATTATTCAAAAACTAATTTTATACTGTCGCAAATTTTAATTACGCCAGGGATTGCCTTTTCTATAGTAAATTATTCAAAAACTAATTTTATACTGTCGCAAATTTTAAATATCCCAGGGATTGCCTTTTCTATAGTAAATTATTCAAAAAATAATTTTCAACTGTCACAAATTTTAATTGCGCCAGGGATTGACTTTTCTATAGTAAATTATTCAAAAAATAATTTTATACTGTCACAAATTTTAATTACGCCAGGGATTGCCTTTTCTATAGTAAATTTTTCAAAAAATAATTTTCAACTGTCACAAATTTTAATTGCGCCAGGGATTGACTTTTCTATAGTAAATTATTCAAAAACTAATTTTATACTGTCGCAAATTTTAAATATCCCAGGGATTGACTTTTCTATAGTAAATTATTCAAAAACTAATTTTATACTGTCACAAATTTTAATTGCGCCAGGGATTGCCTTTTCTATAGTAAATTATTCAAAAACTAATTTTATACTGTCACAAATTTTAATTGCGCCAGGGATTGACTTTTCTATAGTAAATTATTCAAAAACTAATTTTATACTGTCGCAAATTTTAAATATCCCAGGGATTGCCTTTTCTATAGTAAATTTTTCAAAAAATAATTTTCAACTGTCACAAATTTTAATTGCGCCAGGGACTGACTTTTCTATAGTAAATTATTCAAAAAATAATTTTCAACTGTCACAAATTTTATGTGCGCCAGGGATTGCCTTTTCTATAGTAAATTATTCAAAAAATAATTTTCAACTGTCACAAATTTTAATTGCGCCAGGGATTGACTTTTCTATAGTAAATTATTCAAAAACTAATTTTATACTGTCGCAAATTTTAAATATCCCAGGGATTGCCTTTTCTATAGTAAATTATTCAAAAAATAATTTTATACTGTCACAAATTTTAATTGCGCCAGGGATTGACTTTTCTATAGTAAATTATTCAAAAACTAATTTTATACTGTCACAAATTTTAATTGCGCCAGGGATTGACTTTTCTATAGTAAATTATTCAAAAAATAATTTTATACTGTCACAAATTTTAATTGCGCCAGGGATTGACTTTTCTATAGTAAATTATTCAAAAACTAATTTTATACTGTCGCAAATTTTAATTGCGCCAGGGATTGACTTTTCTATAGTAAATTATTCAAAAAATAATTTTCAACTGTCACAAATTTTATGTGCGCCAGGGATTGCCTTTTCTATAGTAAATTATTCAAAAAATAATTTTCAACTGTCACAAATTTTAATTACGCCAGGGATTGACTTTTCTATAGTAAATTATTCAAAAACTAATTTTATACTGTCACAAATTTTAATTGCGCCAGGGATTGACTTTTCTATAGTAAATTATTCAAAAAATAATTTTATACTGTCGCAAATTTTAAATATCCCAGGGATTGCCTTTTCTATAGTAAATTTTTCAAAAACTAATTTTATACTGTCGCAAATTTTAATTGCGCCAGGGATTGACTTTTCTATAGTAAATTATTCAAAAAATAATTTTCAACTGTCACAAATTTTAATTGCGCCAGGGATTGCCTTTTCTATAGTAAATTATTCAAAAACTAATTTTATACTGTCGCAAATTTTAAATATCCCAGGGATTGCCTTTTCTATAGTAAATTATTCAAAAACTAATTTTATACTGTCGCAAATTTTAATTGCGCCAGGGATTGACTTTTCTATAGTAAATTATTCAAAAAATAATTTTATACTGTCACAAATTTTAATTGCGCCAGGGATTGACTTTTCTATAGTAAATTATTCAAAAAATAATTTTATACTGTCGCAAATTTTAAATATCCCAGGGATTGCCTTTTCTATAGTAAATTTTTCAAAAACTAATTTTATACTGTCGCAAATTTTAATTGCGCCAGGGATTGACTTTTCTATAGTAAATTATTCAAAAAATAATTTTCAACTGTCACAAATTTTAATTGCGCCAGGGATTGCCTTTTCTATAGTAAATTTTTCAAAAACTAATTTTATACTGTCGCAAATTTTAAATATCCCAGGGATTGCCTTTTCTATAGTAAATTTTTCAAAAAATAATTTTCAACTGTCACAAATTTTAATTGCGCCAGGGATTGACTTTTCTATAGTAAATTATTCAAAAAATAATTTTCAACTGTCACAAATTTTATGTGCGCCAGGGATTGCCTTTTCTATAGTAAATTATTCAAAAAATAATTTTCAACTGTCACAAATTTTAATTGCGCCAGGGATTGACTTTTCTATAGTAAATTATTCAAAAAATAATTTTATACTGTCACAAATTTTAATTGCGCCAGGGATTGACTTTTCTATAGTAAATTATTCAAAAACTAATTTTATACTGTCGCAAATTTTAAATATCCCAGGGATTGCCTTTTCTATAGTAAATTTTTCAAAAAATAATTTTCAACTGTCACAAATTTTAATTGCGCCAGGGATTGCCTTTTCTATAGTAAATTATTCAAAAAATAATTTTCAACTGTCACAAATTTTAATTGCGCCAGGGATTGACTTTTCTATAGTAAATTATTCAAAAACTAATTTTATACTGTCGCAAATTTTAAATATCCCAGGGATTGCCTTTTCTATAGTAAATTTTTCAAAAAATAATTTTCAACTGTCACAAATTTTAATTGCGCCAGGGATTGACTTTTCTATAGTAAATTATTCAAAAAATAATTTTCAACTGTCACAAATTTTATGTGCGCCAGGGATTGCCTTTTCTATAGTAAATTATTCAAAAACTAATTTTATACTGTCACAAATTTTAATTGCGCCAGGGATTGACTTTTCTATAGTAAATTATTCAAAAACTAATTTTATACTGTCACAAATTTTATGTGCGCCAGGGATTGCCTTTTCTATAGTAAATTATTCAAAAAATAATTTTATACTGTCGCAAATTTTAAATATCCCAGGGATTGCCTTTTCTATAGTAAATTATTCAAAAAATAATTTTCAACTGTCACAAATTTTAATTGCGCCAGGGATTGACTTTTCTATAGTAAATTATTCAAAAAATAATTTTATACTGTCACAAATTTTAATTGCGCCAGGGATTGACTTTTCTATAGTAAATTATTCAAAAAATAATTTTATACTGTCGCAAATTTTAAATATCCCAGGGATTGCCTTTTCTATAGTAAATTTTTCAAAAAATAATTTTCAACTATCACAAATTTTAATTGCGCCAGGGATTGACTTTTCTATAGTAAATTATTCAAAAACTAATTTTATACTGTCACAAATTTTAATTGCGCCAGGGATTGACTTTTCTATAGTAAATTATTCAAAAAATAATTTTATACTGTCGCAAATTTTAATTACGCCAGGGATTGACTTTTCTATAGTAAATTATTCAAAAAATAATTTTATACTGTCACAAATTTTAATTGCGCCAGGGATTGCCTTTTCTATAGTAAATTATTCAAAAACTAATTTTATACTGTCGCAAATTTTAAATATCCCAGGGATTGCCTTTTCTATAGTAAATTATTCAAAAACTAATTTTCAACTGTCACAAATTTTAATTGCGCCAGGGATTGCCTTTTCTATAGTAAATTATTCAAAAACTAATTTTATACTGTCGCAAATTTTAATTACGCCAGGGATTGCCTTTTCTATAGTAAATTTTTCAAAAAATAATTTTCAACTGTCACAAATTTTAATTGCGCCAGGGATTGACTTTTCTATAGTAAATTATTCAAAAACTAATTTTATACTGTCGCAAATTTTAAATATCCCAGGGATTGACTTTTCTATAGTAAATTATTCAAAAACTAATTTTATACTGTCACAAATTTTATGTGCGCCAGGGATTGCCTTTTCTATAGTAAATTATTCAAAAAATAATTTTCAACTGTCACAAATTTTAATTGCGCCAGGGATTGCCTTTTCTATAGTAAATTATTCAAAAACTAATTTTATACTGTCACAAATTTTAATTGCGCCAGGGATTGACTTTTCTATAGTAAATTATTCAAAAACTAATTTTATACTGTCACAAATTTTAATTGCGCCAGGGATTGACTTTTCTATAGTAAATTATTCAAAAAATAATTTTCAACTGTCACAAATTTTATGTGCGCCAGGGATTGCCTTTTCTATAGTAAATTATTCAAAAAATAATTTTCAACTGTCACAAATTTTAATTGCGCCAGGGATTGACTTTTCTATAGTAAATTATTCAAAAACTAATTTTATACTGTCGCAAATTTTAAATATCCCAGGGATTGCCTTTTCTATAGTAAATTATTCAAAAAATAATTTTATACTGTCACAAATTTTCATTGCGCCAGGGATTGACTTTTCTATAGTAAATTATTCAAAAACTAATTTTATACTGTCACAAATTTTAATTGCGCCAGGGATTGACTTTTCTATAGTAAATTATTCAAAAAATAATTTTATACTGTCACAAATTTTAATTGCGCCAGGGATTGACTTTTCTATAGTAAATTATTCAAAAACTAATTTTATACTGTCGCAAATTTTAATTGCGCCAGGGATTGACTTTTCTATAGTAAATTATTCAAAAAATAATTTTCAACTGTCACAAATTTTATGTGCGCCAGGGATTGCCTTTTCTATAGTAAATTATTCAAAAAATAATTTTCAACTGTCACAAATTTTAATTACGCCAGGGATTGACTTTTCTATAGTAAATTATTCAAAAACTAATTTTATACTGTCACAAATTTTAATTGCGCCAGGGATTGACTTTTCTATAGTAAATTATTCAAAAAATAATTTTATACTGTCACAAATTTTAATTGCGCCAGGGATTGACTTTTCTATAGTAAATTATTCAAAAAATAATTTTATACTGTCGCAAATTTTAAATATCCCAGGGATTGCCTTTTCTATAGTAAATTTTTCAAAAACTAATTTTATACTGTCGCAAATTTTAATTGCGCCAGGGATTGACTTTTCTATAGTAAATTATTCAAAAAATAATTTTCAACTGTCACAAATTTTAATTGCGCCAGGGATTGCCTTTTCTATAGTAAATTTTTCAAAAACTAATTTTATACTGTCGCAAATTTTAAATATCCCAGGGATTGCCTTTTCTATAGTAAATTTTTCAAAAAATAATTTTCAACTGTCACAAATTTTAATTGCGCCAGGGATTGACTTTTCTATAGTAAATTATTCAAAAAATAATTTTCAACTGTCACAAATTTTATGTGCGCCAGGGATTGCCTTTTCTATAGTAAATTATTCAAAAAATAATTTTCAACTGTCACAAATTTTAATTGCGCCAGGGATTGACTTTTCTATAGTAAATTATTCAAAAAATAATTTTATACTGTCACAAATTTTAATTGCGCCAGGGATTGACTTTTCTATAGTAAATTATTCAAAAACTAATTTTATACTGTCGCAAATTTTAAATATCCCAGGGATTGCCTTTTCTATAGTAAATTATTCAAAAAATAATTTTCAACTGTCACAAATTTTAATTGCGCCAGGGATTGCCTTTTCTATAGTAAATTATTCAAAAAATAATTTTCAACTGTCACAAATTTTAATTGCGCCAGGGATTGACTTTTCTATAGTAAATTATTCAAAAACTAATTTTATACTGTCGCAAATTTTAAATATCCCAGGGATTGCCTTTT